>PVIA01000865.1:314104-344738 GCA_004024845.1 Tonatia bakeri
AGGGAGGGAGGGAGGGAGGGAGGGAGGGAGGGGGAAGGGGGAAGGGAGGAAGGGAGGGACGAAAAGACTCTTAGTTTTGTTTGTACCTGATGATACTTGACAAAGACACCTGTTAAAATTTGTTTTGTGTGTCCAATTGTATTTTGCACTGGAGAAGCAAGACCATGGTTAGGGCAGAAAAAATGTGGCCATCGGGGAACTCAGGAGCACTTTGTTTTCCTTCCAGAACAGGCTTCATTTAACATTTGTATACACACACACAAAGCCAAGAAGAAGGCATAATAAATGGAAAGTTCTTCTGACCGCCCAAGGAACTGAAAAAAAATGACATTGTCCATTAAGTGATCTGCAGATGTTAAAAATATAGCAGGTTGTCCCACTGTGCAGCTGAGTGGACTTAGAGGTTCAAAATTTCTTCTCTGGCCTCAGTGCTCAGCGTGCATGTGCTCATGAGCATGTGGGTGCATTCGTGTTTTCTGAGAGACAGATAAAGCCTGGCCATAGAACTAAATGGAGAAACTCAAAAGTTAACCTTCATGTCCATGTGGTTCATTTGTCCATAGAAAGTGCTGCAGCAAATGCTCTGGGTTGTTCTTCTGTCTCTGTGCAGAGATAAAGTCTCTTGAAAGCTAAAGTTTTGTTCTCTCAGTGAAGTGCGTTAATTCAAAATGCAAGCAGTAAAGAGTTGTATGTGTATATGAAAGGCAGTCAATCTTCATGAGGGAGGTGCAACAATTTTACAAATAAACAAATCCAAATACATGCTATCATACAGGGGTGAATATGAGACTAATAATTATAGTAAAAATAAGAGCTATAGTTTATTGAGCAGTTACTAAATGTCAGAAACTGTGCTAAGCATGTTACATGCCTCATACCATATTGTATACTAATGACAACTCGATGTAGTATTTAGGTTGTATCATTATGCTAACAGTTCAGAGGAGGGATCTGGGACTTATACAAGTATAATCTGTTGCCCAAGGTCACAAGGTAGGTAAGTGGGGAGCTAAGATGAAAGTAATGCAGGGGTCCAGCTTGGAAACAAGACTGTTTCAGTCTCTTACATGCAGAATTGCAGAGGCTCAAGTGCTGAGTAGAAAGAGGCCTAACCTGGAAGAAGAAGATCTAAATTCTAGTCCCCAACTTTCTTCTGATTAAATATTTGTCACTTTTATTACCTTAAGCTCAGGAGACAATCTTTGTTAGTTTCTTTAATTTCCCTCAAGGTAGGTCAGCTCACTCTTCCCAGGGGATTTTAATTATTATTTTTTAATTTGTGTTACTGTTACACCCAGAATATCTGTACTCCACATTCTTGCCAGATACCAGCTGTTCACTTTTGTATTTTAATCAAGAGCTAAGTTATGAGAAATAATATTAATGTATTAATGCACCTTAAGAATATTCTATTCATCTTTTATTATTCCAGATTTTTTTCCTAGACTAAACCAGGCTACTAGAAAGATCTGAATTTAAGCACTTCTTTTCAAACCATAGCATTATGATATGCCTTAGCTTTCATTTAGAAACAACCATATGGTTGTTTAGGATGCATTAATATGTTGGTTAGAGGAATTTTGTGGAAGATGTCCAGTTCATGACTGAAGTTCCATTATGAGTAGCCAATAGAGAAATTTATCTTTGACATTAACCTAGAAAAGGCTTTGTTGTTGCTAAGCAACCAATGCATGTTGATCATACAGGTAAGAAGTCACAAACCACAGCCCTTGGGAACACAGTCATGCCCATTTGCTTGTCTCCTGTCTATGGCTGCTTTCACACTGCAACGGCAGAGCGAGTTGTTCCAGAGAGAATGGCCCACAAAGCTGAGAAGATCTATCCTCTGGCCTTTTACTAAAAAAGTCTGCCAATCCCTGAAGACAATGTGAATTTCAAAATGAGTATGTATTCCTTTTGCTTTAGTTGCAAGCAAAGTCTGAGTCAGATACTCTTGTCAATATTAATAACTGTACACAATGCTGTCATGCATATTCCTTTCTTCTATCTTCAATTTGTTTTAGACTTCTTCCTTTCCTTCTTTCTATTTTATTTTATTTTAGTGTAGGGAATCTAATGGCTGTACATTGCCACTGTTGTACCTTGAGCATGCAGCAAAATTACACTCCACTATAGTTAGGTGTGGTCACTTGCTAACCAGCTAACTAAATGTGAACAAAGATTACAGGTCCATGTAAGAGCTAATACGTGATTCTCTATTCTCTCTGTCTTCATGACCTGTTTTATTCCAGGTGATAGAGATTCTCTTATCCGGTGTCAGAGAGCAGCTTATGCTGCTGAAGCTACCACCTTCCTCACTTGGCCATGGAACCTGAGTGTGAAATCAACCTGCTATTTTAAGTTACTGGGGTATAGGGTCCACCAGCCAGCCTGACATGATACATGTAGTAAATTTCCCCAAAATTATTTTCACAATTTCTGCAAAATTATTTTTGAAAAATTATAAATAGTAATATTAGCAGTTATAATAATATGAATGAGCATTCAGGGCTCTTCAATATTTTAGGAGTCACATACCCCTTTGAAAATTAGTTGAAGCTAAAAGCTTTTCTTTCCAGAGAGAAAATAATCACATATATATATGTATATAATATACACATATTTAATACATAATATGTATATAGTATTACACACACATATATTACATATGTAATATGTATAGTATATTACATTTGTAATATAGTATAGTATAATAGTACAGTATAGTAATATAGTATAGTATAATAGTACAGTATAGTAATATAGTATAGTATAGTAATATAGTATAGTATAGTATGTATAGTATAGTAATATAGTATAGTAATATAGTATAGTATAGTATAGTATAGTATAGTATAGTATAGTATAGTATAGTAAGTATAGTATAGTATGTCAAACAAACAAACAAAATAAATAAGGGTCATTTCAAACCCCAGTTCTGCCACAAATACATTAGGCACACTTGTCAACTTACATGAGCTCTGAACCTCAGTTCTCTCATGTGTAAAAGGTGATCCTAACACCTACTTTCCTTTGAAATCGGGAGGTAGAAATGTAATGACATGTAATTTTCTGTCACAGTATTTAACATAGTATGTGTTCAGTAAATGCTTGTTCCCTTCACCCTGTAATAATTGTGACAGCAACACAGTGAGACCGTCTCAGGTTAAACCAGATCCAAGCTGGCATAGGATAAAAGGAGGTAAGGATGTACCCCTTTATAAAATAATGGTTTAAATCTAGTAGAATCTATTACTCTTCACAGCTATGCAGTTCTATCATTAGACAAAGGCCCCTTTAAAAGCAAAGAGGTAGCATTGCAATAACTCACTAAAGCAGTTTCGCCTCATTGATTTTAGAAGATCTGCTGCCACAGAACTATACTTTCTATATGTATGTATTTGTCATCTTCAATTTAATATAGCATGTTAAACTCAAAGTTTTTCCCTCTGGGAAATTTCAATATCAATGTCATCATGTAAAACAAGGTTTTTATGGCAATGATACATTGGGAAGATAAAACTTGTGAACCTTTAGGCTTCTTCCTATCTTCAATGTGTATTTCTGGTATATATGGCCATTTTAGAGGTTATTGAAATGAATCACACAATCATAGTGGTTTGAGATGAATGGGGCATTTATTTTTTCTAATCTAGCCCTAAACTTCATTATTTCATAGATGAAAAAACTAAAACTAAGCCAATAGTAAGTGAGTTTAACAGAGGTAGTTACCTATGTATAAAAAGTGGGAACAGAAGCAGAAGCTTCAAATCTAGCCATTCCACTGCTACTTTTCTTATTTTTTTTTAATTTTTATTTATTTAGTTTTAGAGAGAGGAAGGGACAGAGAAAGAGGGAAAGAGAGAGAGAAACATCAGTGTGTGGTTGCCTCTCACACACCTCCTACTAGGGACTGGCCCACAACCCAGGCATGGGCCCACAACCCAGGCATGTACCCCAGCTGAAAATCAAACCAGCAACCCCTCGGTTTGTAGGCACATGCTCAATCCACTGAGCCACACCAGCTGGGGCCCACTGCTACTTTTCGATGCCCCTGTACTATAGTACCTCAGTTTACCAGACTCAAGAGAGTTCGGTATAATCCAGCGGTTCCCAAACCCTGGGCCATGGACCACTATCAGTTAGTGTCCTGTTAGGAACTGGGCCCCACAGCAGGAGGTGAACAGTGGGTGAGTGAGCGAAGCTTCATCTGTATTTACAGCCTCTCTCAATCTCTTACGTTACTGCCTGAGCTCTGCCTCCTGTCAGATTAGCAGGACATTAGATTCTCATAGGAGTGTGAACCCTACTGTGAACTGTGTATGTGAGGGATCTAGGTTTTGCACTCCTTATGCGAATCTCATGCTTACTGATCTGAGGCAGAGCTGAGGCTGTGATGCTAGCGCTGCAGAGTGGCTGTAAATACGGATATCATTAGCAGAGAGGATTGACTGCATAGAGACCATCATGAATCAGTTGCTTGCAGACTCATATCGAAACCCAATCAGTGAGTGGCAACTGACAATTAAGCTTGATCTAGTGGCAGCCTTTATAGTGGCAAGTGAGTGGATACACTTCAATTGTACAGTTGCATCTGGTGGCAGGCTTTAAGTCAGAATCCAACAATTATTTTAGTCCACATGTGGCCCACCCATTATTTTATTTCCTACATCCATGTGCACCTCTTTCCTACACTGCACACTTGCCTGTCACAGTCCTGGTAAGCTCACATGCTAACCCTAGCCAAAATGAGTGAGAAACAAACATCGTTGGCAAGCTTCTTTGAAAAGGGGGAAAGACCCAACGATGAGTTAGCAGAACACTCTATGACTGCCAACAGAAAGCTGTGCTTAAGAAAGCTGTGTTTAAAAGAAAATACCAAGACTCTTACTGAAATTACATGTTCATTGCAAGAGGCGATTCACATTCTGCAAGCCCACTTTGTATAAAATGTGGCAGCTGGTGATCCAAGAAAGACATGAAGCCTTCAAAACTGCTCCACCACATGGAGACCAAGCACCCTTCATTAAAAGACAAGTTTTTCAAAAGAAAAACCATGAACACGAAGAACAGAAGCAATTATTGAAGGTCACCACTTCGTCAAATGTGTCTGCACAGAGAGCATCATTCTTAGTGGCTAACTGCTTTGCCAAAGCTAAGGAGCCCTTTACTCTTGGTGAAGAGTTGATCCTGCCTGCTGCTAAGGATACTTGCCATGAAATTTTAGGAGAGGCTGCAGTTCAAAAGATAGCACGTGTTCCTCTTTGGGCTAGCACCATAACTAGAGGACTTAATGAAACAGCAGAGGATACTGAGGCACAATTGGTTTAGGCACAGACAGGATTAATGAGTCACCATGGCATTCAATCCAAATTGACGAGTCTACCGATGTCGACAGCAAAGCCACAACGCTTGTTTTTGTGTGGTGCGTCTTTCAGGAGGATGTGCGTGAGGATTGTTACGTGCACTTCTGTTGCTAAACAACACCACAGCCGCAGAACTATTCACATCTTTGAATGATTACATACCAGGGAAACTGAATTGGTCATTTTTTTGTCATATATGCATGGATGGAGCAGCTGCTGTGACTGGATGGCTTTCTGGTCTTACTACTTGGGTCAAAGAGGCCACTTCTGAATGTGAGTCTATGCACTGTGTCATCCATAGTGAAATGTTGGCTAGCTGAAAAGTGTCACCTGAACTTAATGTTTTGCAGAATGTGATTAAAATATCAACCACATTAAAGTACATGCCCTTAACTTACACCTGTTTCCACAGCTCTGTGAAGAGATGGATGCAGAACATACACGTCTTCTCTTACACACAGAAGTGAGATGGCTTTCTAAGGGTAGATCACTGGCATGAGTTTTTGACTTATGAGAACTGCTCCAGAGATTTCTTTTAGAAAAACAGTCACCACTGGCAGCACATTTCAGGGACACAGAATGGGTCACAAAACTTGCTTACTTGTGTGACATATTCAACCTGCTCAATGAACTCAATCTGTCACTTCAGGGGAAAATGACAATGGTGTTCAAGTTGGCAGCTAAAGTGGCTGCATTCAAAGCCAAACCTGAATTATCGGGGCAATGAGTGAACATTGGGATTTTTGACATGTTTCAAACATTAGCAGAGATTCTGAAAGAGACTCGGCCAGAGCCTTCTCTCTCCCACCTGGTGCATGATCACATACCTCAGCTTTCAGAAGAGTCTTGGCATTGCTTCCCAAGCACAAAAGACCCCCAAACAACGAAGGAATGGATCCCTGGCCTATCTGTGAGTAAGCCAGGTGAATCGACTTTGTCCATGCTAGAAGACGATCAACTACTTGAGATTGCGAATGACAGCGGCCTCAAAAGTATGTTTGAGACAACTTCAAATCTCCATACATTTTAGATTAAAGGTGGAATATCCTGAGATTGCTACAAAGGCACAGAAATGTCTGCTTGCATTCCCACCATCCTATCTTTGTGAAGCAAGGTTTTTAGCAGTTACAGCAACCAAAATGAGATTACGGAGTAGACTGGACGTAAGCGACACACTTCAGGAGTCACTGTCTCCCATCTCTCCCAGATGGGATCATCTAGTTGCAGGTAAACAAGTTCAGGGCTCCCACTACTTCTGTATTATGGTGAGTTGTATAATTATTTAATTATATATTATGATGTAATAATAAAAGAAATAAAGTACACAATAAATGTAATGCACTTGAGTCATCCTGAAACCATCCCTCCTCCCCACTTTGCTTGTGGAAAAATTGTCTTCCATAAAATTGGTCCCTGGTGCCAGAAAAGATGGGACCACTGGTATAATCTATATTCCACGAGACTCGTCACTGGGAACCTCTGAGCCCAATAGGTTCCATTAAACACAAATGGTGCCCTGGCTGGCATAACTCAGTGGACTGAGCATGAGCTGCGAACCAAAGCATCGCAGGTTTGATTCCCAGTCAGGGCACATGCCTGGGTTGCAGGCCACGGCCCCCAGCAACTGCACATTGGTGTTTCTCTCTCTCTCTCTTTCTCTCTCCCTTCCCTCTCTAAAAATAAATAAATAAAATCTTTAAAAAAATTAAAAAAACACACAAATAGTAAAAAATTTAGAGACCTGGTAGACAATACACTGCTCCTACAGCCACCCTCTTCCTTATTGACTCCTCAGCTCAGAATGAAAAAGCAGAATGATGTTTTTACACAGATGCCTTCTTCCCTGAAGACCATCATCTTGTTTGGTACAGGTGCTCTCGGTGAGGCACCTTAAGAGACAAACACAGACAACTAAGAACATGTAGTTCATGATTGATTAACTCACCACCAGTTGTGCGGTTATGCTCACCTGAAGCAAATTTGAAGTGTATGTGTGCATGAAAGAGAGGAGGGGGCGAATCCTAAGCCTGAGGTGAACTTGGACTTGTGTGAGAATTTCATCCTGAGAATCATAACTGAACACTGTCATGTCTACCACCACCATTTGTTGAGCATTAATATGTAAAAAATATTAATAATTTACCACTAGGCTAAATATATTACATGCACTATTTCTTTTAATATTTTATAACACATCAAGTTTTTAATTATACACTTATTTAATTATTGTGAATATTTGGTCTTACGGATATTGTCTGGCTCACCAGTCAATATGCTTCATGAGATGAGTGATTTTTCTTTCTCTGTTTTATTTCCACCACTTATACCTTCAATGCATCATAGTAACTAGTGAGTTAACAAATATTGATGCTTAATAAGTATTTGTGAAATGAATAAAGCACTGATCCATAAAGCAGATATTATTTTTTTTCATTTTTAATGAAGAAATTGGAGCCTACATAATATCTTAAACTTTTTTCCCCAAAATGTTTGCACTATCATTTCTTTCCAAATCCTTCCTATTCTGAAAGTCCACCTACTAAATGAAATTAATGTTCCTAATTATTGCTCAGTGAAGATATCTTTGCTTTATATTTTGGGGATGTTACTTAGGAAGTTACAGCTTTCACTATGATTTCAGGCCGCCTCGTTTACTACTACCCAGGTGCCCCAAGTGGCCATTTCTTCTCTGAAGTCTCACTGTCTCCTCCCCACCACACCACCTTACCGCACCACCCCCACCATCACACCACCCTGAAGCAGAGACCCTCTGCTTCCTCTCTTCTCTCATTTCCTTATTTCACTGGGGTAGCTCCTCCCTCCTCCATTTCCAATGCTGACGTAACAAATGTCCAAACCTGTAGAGAATTTTTATGACTTTATTTGAGTCAAACTAACCACAACTGCCAAAAAGCAAAATCTCAATGGACTGAAAAAAATGCCCCTTTCAATAGTACTTTTGCTCTTTATTTTATACACTAGAATTAAAGGAGGAGGCATAAGGAGGGTCACATGAAATCCATTAGTGGTAGATTAAGGGGGCAAGGAAAAGTAAAATGGGGAAACCATTGGATGAAGAGTAAAATGTAGAGACACATACTTTTTACTTTGCTGGGTACAGGATGGTTAATAATGAACATTTACAGCCCATAGTGACGGTATTCAGGAAAAAAGTACAATGGGGGTTCTTTAGTCTCACGCTCTGGGGTGGTGGGGGTGCCTTGAGTGGGTCAGAAAAAGGGAATTACTCTAGCATTAAAAAGGTACATTATCTTAGATGCAAAAAGACAATAGACGGGCTCAGTTAAGGTGAAGATTGACCTTTGTCAAGGAAGCTACAAGCTTAGGATGTGACTACCCACCATGATCTGCCTCTGGGTAGGAATGGGCACATTCAGACCATCCAGTGTGGTTGCTTTCGGTCTCTGAGTTTGTAGGAACTGCCGTGCTGGCCTCCCCTGAGCTTGGCAGGTTTAGTGTGTGGCCTCTTTTTCATCTACACTAAGACATTTTCTCTGTATCTTAATTCCTCTCCCCTCTTTGGTAGCTGGCTCTTAAACTCCTAAGTACAAAACTGTCTGCTTTCAGCACAGCAGCTCCCCTTGATTGAGGAAAAAGGGCAGGAGATACTCTGCTAGAAAAGGGGTAAAGGAAAGAGAAATTCAGGAAGAGTACAGCAAACAAACATGAGCTGCTATCTCAAAACAGGCTACCGCACTGCCATCATTCAGCTCATCTTCCTCCTCACCAGCATCATTACAGTTATTGAGATCGCTGGAGTCTCTGAGTCCCCATTAACAGCTTTTCTCAGAATTCTCAGCCTGGAGCAAATACTGTAGAAATGTCATCAGGCTTCTGCAGCACAGATAGCACAGCTTTGGAACTAAAACAGGTGAGGGTTCAAGTCTCCCTCCCACTGTTCAATATCCTTAGATGTCTAAGCTATGGCTGACTTTCCTCACCTCTAGAATGGGAGTAAGAATGATCAGGTTCCAATTTTGTAACAGAGAGTAAAGATCATTTCTCGGACACAGTTCTAGCAGTTGTTTAATAAATCCTGGGTAGCCGTTGTCAGAGAGGAAAGGATTACTCCTAGATCTCCCTGCAGCCCCTAATTCCTAAGAGCTGCCTCTGCAGGAAGGCTGTGGTTCAGGAAGCTGGGATGCCTTGTTGATCTGGGTTATTCTTTGTACACAGCCCCTTAAAGCAGCTACAGTCAATGCCCTTAGCCTTACTGTGTTATTTAACATAACTTGCCTCTTGCAGAGAACCTTGGAAAGTAAATGCCAGAGGCTCTAAGTTCACAAATTAATTATGGGAACAGCAAAACCCAGGAAAGTCATTGGCAGGAGGTGCCCCTTTAAAATGGCAATTTGTCGGCTGCTATTGGGGAAATGAAGACAGTAAGTCCAACAGCCACTTCCTTTCCCTTTGGCTTGGAGCACTTGGCTTTCATTTATGAGGCCATCGGGTTCAATTAAGCCTCTGCATAACAAGTTGTCAGTCACCATCAAAGCACCTCCTGGATACCTGTCAGGACAGCCTCCTCCTCGTCACTTCAATCTCCTTCTGGAAACCCGTGAGCAGGATTTCAAGGAGCTGAGCTGGTACACATTGCATAACACTCTGTTTTCCTCCCCTCTCCTCCCAACCCCCGGCTGTTTTTCCAGGGGCTTCTGCCATTGCAGGTCAGGTTGCAAGGAATCAAGGCAGGGCAGATGTAGGAGTCCTCAGGGAGTGCCCCTCTTGCTGAGCTTTGACAAGGACATCATTCTGGGAGACTTCGGTAACAGCCTGATCAGAGTAAGCAGCCTCGGGCCATGGCTTTTCTGAGGGTTCCCATGAACCCAGCAACATGAAGGGTGGGGGGCAGGAGAAGGGGGAGGCACTAATCCCTGAGGGCAAAGAAAAGTATTGAAAAGTACTCCTTGGGTGGTAGTCTGAGCCACTAATAGGCTAGCTCTCTTTTCACTACCTTCAAACCTCTGTGCTTTCCCCCCTCCATCAGACACACCTGACAGCTGTCATCTGCGTATGTGGCACTCATTTGCAATTTCCCGAATTAGCTCAAACACCACCCTTTTGCAACCACTCAAGAAAGTCTATCTGAATGCCAACGAGAAAGAGAGAGGTTATGCGGATCATGTTGGATCTGCTTCCTTTAAAACGATGTAGGATATCCACAAACTTCACTGCTCTGCTATCAGTAACAAACTATTGGGACACACTTTATAAGTAGATCAAGGCATGCTATTGTACCACAATGTTGTGGCTGAGGACTTTGGGGATTTTAAACTGTCAGGACAAGAAAACGGGTTTTTTCTATCCAATTCAGCAAAGCTCCACAGAGTATAAAGAGCATGCAGTGAGAACCATGCTGGAGACTTGCCGTGTGCATGCCTGTTCTTATCAGACGCCATTGTAAGTCTATGATGGGCAAAGCTCTTCTTCTAAAGAAGGAGCTATGCTCCTGGACTCAAAGGACCTCATTTTTGCATCCCTCTTCTTGTACCCTGTGACTTTGGACAAGCTTCCAAAGTTGAACAGCTTACAACCTTCAAGTTCCTCATCTGTAGTGGAAAGAGAGATGCTTGGCTCAGAATTGGTATGGGGATTGAACATACTGCCTAGCATATCACTAATGCTATGCTAGGTAATGGATTAACAGCTCTACCTGGATTCTCTTACAGTTTACTATATGTTTGTTTCCTTTATACAATGAGGAAACTGAGGTGTAGGAATTTTATGACAATGTGTCTGAGCCTGGATTCACCCCATGCAGTCCAACTCTGGAGTCATTCATACGCCAAATAGTTCTGTTGTATTCTCTTCATTTGTTGAAGTGAACAGCTATTGGCCATTCCTCAAAACTTAGCATAAATCTGTATGTGTATTAATGGTGTGAGGATTTCAAGAAATAATTGAACAAAGGAATACTCACATTTCCTATAAATGATATCTAAATGCACATAAATGATTATCACTTTTTATACTAAATAAGGAGTTGTATAATTTTAGTGATGAATGAAACTTCAGAGACCTCTTCTAGAAATTTACAATCAACATCTTAGTAAAGTCCACCTTCAGTTTTAAAGCTCTTCATGGGTGCCAAATTGTAAGAAGTTTTCCTACCAAAACTAGATTTATAAAGTGAAATTTATTTATCAAGTTAAAAAAGTAGATGTATGTACACCTGTGTGACATTCAGATGCACACATATAATGCCTAAGTTATGACCATGTATACAGAAATATCATCCAAGCGAATTAATAGGAAACCAAGGTTTTCTTTAACTTTTCTCTCCATTCAAGCCTCTCAATTTAAGTGAATTATTTCAGATAGGCTTTGCCTGACTTGTAGGCTAGGTTAGGTTCTTGTTATGCTGTATTTTTTCTTCTTAATACCTATCACCCAAAATTGTCCTTACTCCTTCGTCTGCATGCAAGGTTAGAACATAAGTGTCTGGGAGCGGGCTGTGTAGACAGTGTTTCTCAAGGCGTCCATCTAATTCAAATCTGTATCATCCATTGGGACTTCCTTTCAGGAATGTCTGTCTGTGTCCTTCCTGGGCCATCTGTGTGTGTCCTTCCCTCCCACTTCATTTAGAAATATAATAACAATAAGTTCTCCAAGATCAAGGTGGAATAAAGGAAGACATCACTGGACCCTCCATGCTTTGAATATGCTGTCTCACTGCTAAATGCTTATATCCTCTCTTCTGAACTTGGAGTCATGCAAGACTAGTTCAAACATTTCTCTTCTGACTCTTCCAGGGAAGCTTAGTTAGAGTCTCTTCTGGATCTCCACAACTATCTGGTGCCTCTTTTGGAACCAATCTGGAGGACTGGAGAAGTCATGATGTTTTTTGGGGGCTATAGCAAGCAGAGAGGGATAAATCACCTCTGTCTACTTTTGTCTTGCTTTGCTCACCAATTTGCATTTCCAGTCCATCAGCAACTCTTTGGGGGATACAAATGGGAGTTTCAGTGTAGATTTTGAGTTATAGCAACTAGAGAAATCCTCTCTCTCTTCAATCTTAACTTGAACTATGGACATATATTTTATATGTCAACTGTGTTACAATGCAGAGTCTTAGGGCTTTAGGTATTTTAAGGTGATGCCAGATCACTGTTTCAGTTGACTTCTCCGGGAAGATTATAAGGAAAAGTCCTTTTGGAAAGGCAGATAGAGAACTGGAAGCAATAACAACAAAACAGTAGTACCTATATTTCCACCCGTAGAATTATTCCTACTCTCTCTGGGAATCGACTTCTTTCATGACACAAAATTAGAAGACAGTTGCATATACGAAGAGGGGCAGATGTACCCAGGTGTCAGTACGTAAAGAACATGTCCTGAATGAAGCTTTTCCTCTGTCAAAGACAGTGGGGTCAATATTTCAGATATGTCACAGTTTAGGGAGGTAGAAATTTTTCCCTCTTTGACAGGTGAGGAAATTATAACAAGGACAATGACAGCTAACATTTATTGAGTACTTTTACTGAAACTCTTTTCTAACTGGGTCATATGTATTAACCTTTCACACATTAACTAATTTACTCCTCACAGTACCTGGTGAGATAGGTACTATTGTATCTATGTTTTGTAAATGTGGAAACTCCAAGGCTGAACTATTTGTTCAGTTGGTATGAGGCAGAGCTGGGATTTGAACCTGATAGTCCAGATCTAGAATCTGTGCCAGGGAAACTGGGGCTCAGAGAAGTCAGGCAAAATGCAGAAAATCACCTTTCTTGGTCTAAAATTCTGTATCTGGAATCCAGATATGTTTAATGATAGTCTTCTATAATTTATTTTTGATGTCACTTACTGTTTTGCTTACCATGCTGTATACTATTGTTTTCTGCTTGCTAAGCTAGATATACCTGGATAATAACCTTTAGTTCGCATTTTCTTTAAAACTCTCTGTGACCTTAACAAAGCACTTTCATCCCTCTGATCAGAGGCCCTAGTCAGAAACTGGCTAAAAGATCTCCCTGTCCTTCTCAGACTCCGTTCCAGCAAACTGAAGGCTCCACTTCTTCTATGTTCAATAAAACTGCCTTGGACTAAGGTTCATTTTTTGTGCTGCCCGTTCTCACTGTCTACCATCCCAAGTAAGTCCATTATCATGGAAAGAAGTCCACTGGATTAATAAGAGAGCATCTTCAGCGTCCCTGACGTTCCACCAGGGAACATACAGTTCTTCAGTTTTGCTTTTCGCAGTTTTAGCTTCCTGCAGACAAAAATAAAGAGCAGAAAGAGGTGCTTGCCTAAAAGATGCTTGATTAGCACTTTCGTTTTAAGCCCTGTGTTTGGACAGACAAATCCAATTCAGCTTAGTCTTGTTGAGTGACATTAAGCTGCCTTTCAGAAACTTTTGCAAACTTAATTAGCTGTCATCAAATGATTGCACCTTCCCAGAAATCCTGGCCAGATGACACATAAAGTATGGAAAATATTTACATTGGGACAAATTAGAATACTATATAGGAGTTCCTTGCCATCATTCCATAAGAAGAAAATGCTTCACACTCTAAATGGAAAAGATAGAGTTTGCCATATTATAATGCTGATTGCATCGTACTTCTGTGTTGTGTTTACTTACTCAAGATTTAAAAAGTGCTAAATTAATTGAAATCAACTGAGATACATCTCATCCAAATGACGTGAAGTCCTATGCACCAAATCAAATATCACGAATAAGTTAAATAGTAGCAAAGACTCTTAGGGATAGGTGGGTTTTGCATTTTACTCCAGCTTTCAAGGACATTAAGTATCCTACATGAGGTTCTAATTGAAATGTTAGTTGGTTGATCATACCAGCAAAACAGGTTAATTATCAGCTGGTAGCTAAATAATTACCTAGCAATTGGCTTGTTAGATTAGTGTTATAATTATTTGGGCGCTCTTCACCGAAACACAGTTGTCCTTGGTAAGTTCTTATGGGTTCACTGAGCATTATTAAGAGGACGTCTTGTAAAGGCTGAAAACAAATAGCAATCATAGCCCTGGAGTCAAGATAAATAAAAGAAAGTCCACATAACTCCCCCGAAAATGCAATGAGGACTTTGTCTTGGACATGCTGTATATTATCTTACTTTACACAACATATGGGAATATACTGGGAGCAAGCAGGAAAGTAGGTGATCACTTAAATTTCAGTGGTTCCTATGAGAGGAGCAGTAAAGAAGAAAGAAGGCACAGACAGAGGAAAGGAGGCGCCAAGGGAAGAAAACAGGAGGCTGGGAAGAAGAGGCGGTCAGCACTGGTGAGCAAACACAGAGCACGTCAGAAGACGGGCTTCCAGGGTAAAAGAAGGGTTGCTAAACACGGATAAAAAAATGGTCATTGCAGCAAACGGAACATACCCCTCCCCTGAAGGAGGTCCACATCCTCATCCTTGCCACCTGCACGTGTTGCCTTATATGGCTTCACAGGGCCTTGCAGAAAGGACGGTGAGGGTCTTGAGATGGGCAAGTTATTCTGGAGCATCCATGGCCCTTACATGCCATCACATTTATCCTTAAAAGAGGGAGACAGAGGAAGATTAGAACAGAGAGAAGAGGAGAAGACAGTGTGAGCGTGGCGGCAGAGGTTGGGATGCTGTGGCTACAAGCTAAGGAAGGTCGGCTGCCACAGGAAGCTGAAAGGGACAAAGAATAAAATTTTCCCTACAGGCTCAGATTAAGCATGGCCCTGCCTCTACCTCAATTTTGGCTTAGTGATACTGATTTCAGTCTTCTGGCTGGAAGAACTCGAACAGAATGCATTTGTGTTGTTGGAAGCCACCAAATTTGTGGTAATTTGTTATAGCAGCCATGAGAAACTAATACAGTCATTTAGCCAGTCACAGTTTTTATCCATCGCCTCTCAGTACTAGGTGCTGCGCTGAACACCAGGAGCCAAAAGAGGTGCCAAATGGAGAGAACAGGAAGCAAGCTCAAACAAACACAGACACAAAACGAGATGATTTTTGTTAATGATGGAGTCAGGGAACTCCATAAACAGAAACCAGGAAGTACTTGGTGGCAGAGAAGGGGTAGTAAGAGGTGGTCCAGCAGGACCGCTGCGGGGGTAATATTTGAGCCAATCTTGATGACAGAGCATTTTCTAACTTCTTGGCAACCACCATCAATTTTCATTCTCAAAACAGCTTCTGAAGATGACAAGCATAACCCATGTTTCCCAGAGGCTTAAGGGCTAAATTATCTGAGCCAAGGGTACAGTGTTAGGAGTGGTAGAAAAGAGATTCATAGATGGACAGCAAGATGACAGGGGTGGGCGGGGCAGGTACAGTGGAAGGACTGAGCAAAAAGGGAAAAACAAAGTGGCACAAAAAAACAAAAGAGATTCAAGCTCAGGCGAGTCTATGCTGAACCTTAAAGTGCTTCCATGTGACATGGAGATAAAAAGAGAAATTGCCTGGCATAGATTAAGATGTCGAAGGTTTTTCCACCTATCTTGAGTGAAGATATTAGACTTTCTTTTAAGGCCTCCACAACTTGACACCTCATGTTACCCGGGTCATAACACATCAAGTTCTCGATGGCACCAACAATTCCCAGTGTCAACAGGATGCTCCATGATTTCCAGAGCAAAATCAACTCCCTCCCTGGGTAAACGAGAATCTACTTCAACTATTAACTATTTGACTTCTTTCCCTTCAGTTTGACTCAGCTGTCCCTGAAGAATCTCCCTGACACTTAAGTGGAAATATCATATGCATATGAATGTGACAGGCAGGTTAATGCCCTGGGTGAGCAGGGAAAAATAGGTCATACTGGCCCAAGGCTGGCGGAATCCTGATTTGCTAGTCAGGGCCTTTGGCATGATTAGGCTGTGCCAAGAGAGAGGCACTCTTTTCTGTCGTGTCAGTGCGCGAACTCCAGGGGATGTCCGGCTGCAAGGCAAGGGCCTGTCCGACTCGTCACCAGTGGGCGAAAGCCAACGTGAGGTGCTCACACCGTGATTGTTAGTGGCAGAGCCCAGCTGGCTATGGAGGCTCCCAGGGGAGGCCTACAAGCCTGTCAGTGCCTGTCGGTGTCACTGTGGCAGCTGGACACTCAGGAAGGAGCTGTGGAAAGGAAGAGCGGATACCCAAGTCTCCAGGAGAAGCCTGTGCTTTGGGGAATACGGCCAGGAAGGAAGGTGGGAGGACATGGCTCACATTTCTAGGATTTGTCCACAGAATGTAGTAAGTTTCGAATCCACAGATGAAACATGTATACCAAAAACAAGTCTTGCCAGAGTGAAGGACAGTTTTAGAAAACGAGACCTTCACCAAAGCTTAGATTGCCTCAGAGAGAAGTACAAACAACAATACCAATGCAAAGACCATAGCTAGCAGCCATTCCATGTTTTCTTCTGCTAGGCTCTGTTGTAAGTGTTTTAAGCATATGACTTTATTTAATCCTCACAACAGCCCTAGGCCCTAGATATTATACTGCCCCCTTCTATACTTCAGGAGCACGTGCATGTGGCACACCACTAAAATGAAAACGCCAATAACGTTAAGAGTGTTAAGTTATAGGTAAAGTCAAGAAATGTATTTTTACCTACACTGTGGTCCAGGGTATCTGTAGAGTTAGACCACAGGCGCTGAGTCCTGCTAACCTGAACTGGAATCCTGTTTCCACCACATCAGCTTAAGCAAAATATTTAACCTCTCTAAGACGAAGTTTTCTTATCTGTAAAATGGAGATAACACTAACTTTGTTGCACGATTGCTTGGACGGTCATTAGGATACGACAGATAATGTACTGAGAGTAATTTATAGTAAATGTTTCTCAACAGATGGGCATTAAAGCTGTTGTATCGGAGATGCCTGGGCACCATCTTGGTGTCTACAGATAAACTTCTCTCAGTCTGTTTGCTCATTTATGTAATGAGGTCGTCGAAGCCTGAATTATGGATTATGAAAAGAATTGTAATTGATCATGTATATTAAAGTACTTTCTAAAATATCAGTCCCCACTGAAATGTTGGATAATCTCCTTAATATTATCCCATTATTTTGAAAAAGTAGGAGTAAAGAGTGCTCAATTGTGAGGTCCGGGTCGTGAAGATTGGAGAAGGAACACGTCACTCATCTAGCAACTAACACAGTGCTGGGTACACAGCCTTGCACTCAATTAATAGCAGTTATCATTTAGAATTGACTGTGATTGCTGAAGAATCATATGTGCACCATACCTCAGTCTCCATCAGAGCTTTCTCTTTTAATTGTGTAATAGTTTATTTCCTATTATATTTTTTACATTACCGTTTATTCCCCTTCTACCTTCATCTTCCTCCACCCAGCTGCCTCCCTGCCACAATCACTACACTACTGTCCACGTCCGTGAGTTCATCTTCTTTTCTATTTTTTGCACGATCCTTCCACTCCCAAATCTCCCTCCCCAGGACTGTCAGCCTACCCTATCTTTATGAGTCTGTCTGTATTTTGCTTGTTAGTTCAGTGACTGTTTTAATTTTTCTTTTGGTCTCTGAGAAACATACAATTGCCCTAGCTACTAACCTACTGCCTTGTTAAAGATTTTTTTTTTGCAACTACAAGTCAGTAAGGTAATATTTGGTCAAACTCTAGCTATCTGGTTAATTTTCTCAGGAAAAATCATAATAAAGCTGTCACTGGAGGACATTACTGCACACAATGTTTGGACCTGTTTACCCTCTGACTCCTGGGAAGGAACACGGCAAGTCTCAGTGGAAGAAAAAGATCAGTGGGGACCTTGTGCTTTTTCGTAAATAATTTATGGACCATTCCCCTACGCTGCAGTTAATTGAGACGGCTGGGAGAAGGTTGCTCTGGATTGTTAAAAAAAATGCAAAGACACCCTCTTTCAGCTGACTGAGTCTGCCACAAGCTAGGTCACCTCGGCGTTCAACTGCAGGAAGATATTCAGTGTTGTCTGACTGGTACTGGCTGGGTTGGTAATCCCCATATGCGGCTTCTAGAAAAATCAATAATCACACATAAGGATCTTTGATATCCCAATCAGCTCCTCAAAACCAGCTAATGCTCTGCATACCTGTGATGTGGATAAAGTTAGAAACAGCTCATTGCTGGAAAAGGTGGTGTTGAGAAGTGTTGGTCGCTGGTTTTTATGATAGCAGCTGAAATGCTACATAGTATATAATTCCATCAGTTTTGATGAAGGGCTAATTAAACTGAGGAACAGCAGAATAAATGTGAAATAAATGTTTCCTCATAAAACCAGGACCTCAGCTACTCTACACGAGGTAGGGGATCTGACTCTCAAAGCACTGTAGCTGAGGAGGGGCTATGAATTGTGGAATAACAGAAAAGATAGGTTTCCTGTTTGTTTGCTGGTTGAAATGTCATTGTAAGCACCATAAAATTCCTGTAATGTTCTTCTCTTCAGCTCCTTTTTCCACATATGGTTTTACAGGGAAAAAATCAGGCCAGCTACATGAGTTACCAGCCCCAATTTATACAACTAGTGAGCGATAGAGCTAAGACAAGGGCGGATCAGAGCCTTGGAATCAAAGCCCTCTTGGTTTTTCCACCACAGCAAGTTTGCTATCTTCTTGGTGATCACTTAAGTCACGTGGATTATTTTAGACACGTTCAAACAAAGACCCGCAGGGTTTAAATGACTTCCCTAAAGTTTGCCAGTTGTTAGAAAGGGATTTCCGGTGTGTCTCAGGCAGCTGGTATTTTCCAGGCCTGCATGCACTATCTTCCTTCAGAGAGAGAGAGCTCTCCAAACACCGTGTTTACCAAGCTATCTCCAGCATACCCATATTCCTTCCGAGACTTTATGAGTCACTGCAGACTCTGATGTGTCACTATTCATGAGAACTAATGAGATGAATTCTGAGCTGACAGTGCAACAGAGATATCTTGTACAATTCCAGCTACTACTGCTCGATAAAATAGACTGGTGTGTGTCCACAAGACAGCCAGGAATAATGACAGAACCTTACAGGTGACGATATACGAAGACCAAGTTTTAGGAATTAGGGAAATCATTATGCTGGAGAAAAGTTATGGGAAACTCTGAGCAAATTAAATAATAGTGATCTTTTCAAAGAGAGATTAACCTCATTCTTTATGACTATATTTTTAAGAATCAATGGAGCAAGAAGATTTTAGAGATAAATTTGAACTTAGTATAAGGAAAAAATAATGTTTTAACAAACATGGTCAGCTATAGGTGCTTCAAGAATGAGCATAGAGCCCTGGCTGATGTGGCTCAGTGGACTGAGTGCCGGCCTGAGAACCAAATGGTCGCAGGTTTGATTCCCAGTCAGGGCACCTGCCTGGATTGTGAGCCCAGTGGCAGAGGCACACAAGAGGAAGCCACACATTGATGTTTCTCTCCCTCTCTTTCCCCACCCTTCCCCTCTGTCTAAAAATAAATAAATTCTTTAAAAATATAAAAAAAGAATGAGCCCAGAACTACTGAAAAGAAACCAATGAGCCCAGAGACACAGATCTTATATTAATGAGGATGCAGCCATGGCTGGTCATTTATTTGCTCTTGACCTTGGGTTTTTTTTTTCTTCTTCTGTAAACGTGTGGTGTTGGGATAGCTTTTTGGGGTTACTTGCAGATGTAAAATTTTAATTTTATTCATACTAATACTTGAGGTGCTTACATAGAGGGTGGACCACTGTGACTTGAAGGTATCATAAGAAACTTAT
This sequence comes from Tonatia bakeri, assembly GCA_004024845.1. Classification (NCBI taxonomy): domain Eukaryota; kingdom Metazoa; phylum Chordata; class Mammalia; order Chiroptera; family Phyllostomidae; genus Tonatia; species Tonatia bakeri. Next base: position 334,142 of record PVIA01000865.1, read on the forward strand.
CCATAAAATATAATATGGAGCTAAATTTACTTTAAATTTGCTTCTCACTCTAGGATTCAATTGATTTAATCCAAACTAGCTTATTAACCCTTTCTTAAATGAGATATTAGCTACAGCGTAATGAACTCTTTCACATTTATCATCAGTCTTAACAAAAATTATAGTTGAAATGGTTAATGAGTGAGGGGGGAGGAAGAGAAAAGTAAAAAAGAGAAGTTTTGCTCTCTTTGTATTCATTTTTAGATGAAATTATTGTAAAGTGTTATGATACCTTGGCATTCTTGACCTAGAGTTAATTAGGAACATGCGCAATGCATTGCATATAACTTGGCAAGAACAGCCATAAAGAATATTACAATTTTGCCAAATTTCTAGTGGTGGCATAATGAAAATCCTGCTGAGCACCAGAAACCCTCAGCATAGGACCCTGGATGCCACCAGTAGAAATTCTGCGTTCACGGTATCTGAAAGTTCCACAGATGGGCCACCTCTGCTGTCCTTTGTCCCCTGAACCAGTTCCATGTATTCTTTGCTGGTTTGCCTCATTGATTCTGATTCAAAGGCTAGAGCTCTATGTATGAGCATAGGAATTGAATGTATTCTTGTTTCTTAGCTGCCAAAGAGGCTGGCAAATGAGTGTCTGGCATTTTTAGTTTCTAAATGGAGGAGGGGCACTACCTCAAAAATGTGAGGCTTCTCCAAATAGAGGACAGGGATTCAGATGCTAAGCAGACAAAAAACAAACAAACAAACAACAACAACAAAAACCAAAACCCAGAATATCATCGCAGCCACGAGAGCCATACAAAGCAAATCTTTTAAGGAAAATGAAACAATCAGTGGTATCCAATGCAATCAAGAGGCCAAAGGAAATACAATACGATGTGATGCTTTTGCATTTTGCAAATGTTGATAAAAAGTTATTGAAAACTTTTATGAGTGATGTCAGCGGTGTTAGAATCAGAAGCCAAGTGTTCTAAGTTTAGAAGTGAACGCAACCAGAATTATTGTAAATAATCAAACACAGTCTCCCAGACTATTGATTAAACTCTAGAGTGGGCAGATTCCATATTTTATTGTCATCAACTCACGGGCATTTGGCCCTACTGCCCAGAGGTGCTGGCTGTGCTCGATTCCCATGGGGAAAGAATCACAGATAGAAACAGACCTCACACCTTTTTAATATGTGTTATGCCTACCACCTCAGTGTGCCTTTATTTGCTTCCACTTACATTTCAATCTTTACAGCTTCTGCCATCTTGATAGATAATGGCACATCTCTCTGTAGTAACACACAACAAAGAAAGAGGCTCATATGCCCCTATAAGGAGACTGAGACTCTACAAGGGCTGTGGAACTTCCCGCTCTTGCCTACATTCATTTTGCAGTTACTGTTCTTCCACCAGATCAGTTACTATTCTTCCACCAACTCAGCCACCAGCACACTCTGCACACCATAGCATCGTGAGACATTTTTCCAGTTTTTTTCCCCCAGGATTTTTCCAGTTTTTCTGTTCTATTTTGTTAAGTCTTCAAGTAGACCATTGTCTTATTCTCTCACCACTTCTTCAATCTTACACATTGAAGTTCACTCTCAGTAGGGGTTCAGATACAACTCCTTTTGCTTCTTAGCCTCCATCCAGAAGTAAAACTTGTACAGTCCCTTTAGAGTGCCAGTAACCAATGCCCCCGAACTAACAGATCCCTGGGTTTTTCCCCTGAGAAGGTCAAGCAAACTGTTGATAAGGTTACTACTGTGTTCATTCACTAATTAATTGAACAAGTGATCATTCAACAAATGTTTCCAGAGCAACTACCATGTGTCAAGCATTCTTCTTTGCTCTGTTGATTATTCCATTTTTGTACTTTTTATGATACATCACAAGAAAGTGTGCTCATAAAGTATTTGCTGAATCAATCAATCAATCAATCAATCAATAAAAATTGAGGAGACGTAGGCAATACAAAGATTATATATAAACAGATATCTTGGAAAAATAATCTAACATTGCAAGTTTGGTAGCTAAAGTAATTATGTTACGTTAATTAATATTAATCACCAATGAAAGTATGTCTCACAGACAGATTAATGTGTTGGTGACACAGAGAGACACATTCTCGCATGCTTCATATGGATGCCATCAGTAGGGGTGAAATGCAGGCTGGAGGCAGCCACTGAAGTTCTCACAAAATTGTAGATGTCAGGGAGCGAAATGTCTGATGTCAAGCAACAAGGAAGTGTCTGTCAGAGCATTCTGATGAGGCCTGGTGTCTGCTCCTGGCACTGAAAATGAGCTCAGAGGGGTCTCAGAGATCAGAGTCCCAGGAGGAAAAAATATCGCTTGGGAAATAAAACACATCTAATGAGGAAGAATTAAGACTAACAAGTTATTAGAACGCCAGGGATTTGTCCTGTGAGAAAAAAATACCAAAGAGGCAGAGTTATACAACAAAACCAGTGGAATAGGGGAGAGAAACCAGTCTAGTTATACACGGTAACGTTGTTATAGCTGATGCATAGAGTGAGTTCTTAGTAACTGTTAAATCTGAATTTGAATTCTGCAGCAAAGAGAAAAACCAGCATGAAAAGAGTTAGATAAATATTAATTTATGTAAATTATTATTGAAGCTTTAGATATATACCCACATCAAGGTGATAACTGTCAAAGTTACAGATAGCATATAAAAAGCTGATGTAGGAGAATAAATACTACAAATTGGTGGATTTTAGAAATTTTTGACCTATCTATTCCCTCAGAGAAAAAACTGTGAATGCTTTGTAATAGAAAAGTAAGAATTGTCATTTCAGTGGCGGTCAATCATTTAAAGCCGAGTTTTGGAGAGTAATTAATCTGTGTTCAAGACTTGGATTCACCCCTTACAAGTAGTTGGCTATTCATCTCTTTAAGACACCGATTCCTCCCTCAGAAATGGAGCTAATTGTAGGAGCCTCTCTTATGCACAGAAACACTGCTATTCAACAAGTGCCGACCATCATTACTATTAGTCCTCAGCTATAACTGAAAGTAGAAGCTGCTATCATGTTGTCCTGCTCTTTAGAAAGCTTCTTAACCACTCTTTGCCTCAGTTTCTTCACCTGTTAGATCATGACTATATTCAATCTTACCACACTGAGTCAATATGAAGTTTAAACGCTTTTTAAAAATGATGCTAGGCTAACAGGAAAAAAATAAAATGACCAACATATCAACCCATATACACACAGTAAGCACTCCATAAGCATCAGTTACTTAGACTGTGAAACAGAACAATTTAATTTACTATTCCCATTCCTTATCCCCCTGTAAATATCTCATGATATCTTTTGAACCTTTTATTTCTAATCTACTTCAATTTTCCATCTTTTCTCCCTTAGAAAAGTACTGTTGCCTCCTAACTGGCTTCCTACATTTAATTTGGTTTTTAATACAAAATAAAAGATTAAATTGTAAATATCGCACACAGAAAAATGTGAGACTCCATCCCGTGTAATGTTATTGCAAATGGGATACACAGATAGCAGCAAGCACTCAGGTCAAGGAACCCAGAAGCACCCGTATTCCATAAACAGCATGCCCCTCCACCCTTCTCAATCCCAGCTCCTTTGTACCTGGCTAATTGTAACCACTATCGCGACTTGTAAACCTATCTGTCTCTTGATTTTTTTTATCGTTTTATCACATATGTATGTATCCTCATGGAACTTTATATTAAATACATTGTCCACTAGGAATTATTGCATGTTTGGGTTTTTCATCAGTGTCATGTTTGTGTAATTCATCCATACTGTCATGTGAGCTGTGTTCTATTCATTTTAGTTACGACCTAGGATTCAGTCATGTGAACATATCACAGTGTGTTTATTCATTCTATTGCTGATGGACATTTGGATTATTTCTAGTTTGGGGTGACTTCAAAAGATGTTAAAATAAATAGTTTTGAACTTAAGCCTTAGTACCTACCCGCAAACATTTCTGTATACATTGGAATTCCAGGTTGTATGTAATTTAAAATTTACTGGATAATGCCAAACTGGAAAGAAATGTACAAATTCCTAGAAACATTCAACCCACCAGACTGAACAGACCCATAAGTAGTATGGAGATTAAATCTATAACAAAATCTTCCCAAAAATGACAACAAAAAACCCGGGACCAAATCACTTCACTGGTGTATTCTACCAAATTTTTAAATAAAAATGAATGTTAAGAACCATATGATTTCACTCACATATGGAATAAAAAGCTGAAACTTATAGGCACAGAAAGCAGCATGGAGGCTACCAGATGGAAGGGGACAGCAGAGGGAAAAGAGAGCTAACTACATAGTGACAGAAGGTGATTTCACTTTGAGTGGTGGGCACACGATGCAATATACCGATCATGGATCATACAAATGTACACTTGATGTCTATATGATCTAATTAACCAATGTCACCCAGTAAATGTAATTTAAAAATTAATGCTAATCCTTCTCAAAGTCTTCCAGACATTTGAAGCAGGGATTGTATGGGGCCAGCATTATCCCGATTCCAAAAGCCAGATAAGAGAAACCATAAAAAAAAAACAAAATTATAGACCTATATTTCTGAAGGCTATACATACAAAATCCTGAAGAAGGTTGGCAAATTGAATCCAATATCATATTAAAAGTAGCATACACCAAGATCAAATGGTATTTACCTCAGAATACAGGAATGGTTCAACATAATGCAAACCACATTAACCGAATGAAATATAAAAATCAAGTGATTATCCCAATAGATACAAAGTCATGTGGCAAATTTCAATACCTTTAATGATAATAACTCTCAATAAGCAACAATCTAGGTGCAGAAGGAATGCACCTCAACATAATACAGGCCCTACATAACAAGCCCACAGATAACAATAACTTAATGATAAAAAAGAAATGAAGACTTTTTTTCTCTCTGATCAGAAACAAGACCAGGATGTCCATTTTTGCCACCTCTATTCAATATAGTACTTGAAATCCTAGTCAGAATTATGCTAGAACCAAAAGTAAAAACCATCTAAATTGAAAAAGAAATAAATTATTCCCTGTTCACAGATAATATGATTTTATAGATTAAAAAACGAACCTTTAAAGACTCCTTGAAAAAACTATTAGAACTAACAAATAAATTCAGTAAAGTTGCAGGTTACAAAATCAACTTTGGTTAATAGCCAAAATATATAAGGAACTTATACAATTCAGTAACAAAAAATACCACCAACCCCATTAAGAAATGGCAAAGGACCTGAAAAAAATATTTTTGAAAGAAGACATATAAATGGCCAAGAGGTATGTGAAAAAGTGATCAATATCAGTCATCATCAGAAGAATAAAAATCAAAACCACAATGAGATATCACCTCATACCCGTTAGAATGGCTGTTATAAAAATAATAATAGAAGTGCTGGTGAGGATATGGAGAAAAGGGAAACCACATAAATGGTCAGCAGCATTTTAGATTTGTGCAGCCATTATGGAAAACAGCATGAAAGTTCTTTCCAAAAATAAAATGAGTACTACCATATCATCCAGAAAGCTCTTTTCTAAGAGGTGCATACTCTCTGAGAAGGAGAAGATACATACCTTTGGGTATACGCCCAAAGGAAATGCAATCCGTATGTTGAAATCCGTATATCTGTGCCCTCATGTTCAATGCAGCATCATTTACAACAGCCAGACATGCAGACAACCTGTGTCTGCTAACACACAAGAGGACAGAAATTGTGGTGTATACACACAATGGTTACTATTTGTCCTTAAAAAAGAAAGGAGTCCTGCCACTTGCAACAACATAGATCAGCCTGAAGGACATCATGCTAAGTAAAATAAGCCACACACACACACACACACACACACACACACACACACAAACACACCTGCAAATTCTTACTATACAGGGTCCAGCCCAAATAACGCCCCATTTTTATTACAAAATCATAACCATGTAATTCGGTTACATAGCAGTGTCACACTCAAGCACACCATATGACATTTTAGGTGAAATGATCAAACCGCTGTCCATCTCGTGTGAGACATTCACATACCCTTCCCACCACACTCAAGCAAGCCTTACTTCTGCCAGACCCTGCATGTGGGAGCTAAAAATGTCACATACATAGAAGCTGAGAATAAAATCATAGTGACCATACCTGGGAAGTTCAGAGAAACGGGTAGATACTGATCAAAGGGTAAAAAATTGCTGGTATTTTTTTTTGATAACTTTAGAAATCTACTATACAGCACGATGGTTATAGTTACTAGTACCGTAATGAACACTGAAAATTTGCTGACAGAATGGAGTTCAGGTGCTCTTCTCACACACTAAAAGTTGTAACTATGTGAGATGGTGTGTTAATTAGCTTGACTATAGTAATCATTTCACTATGTATATCAAATCACTGTGTTTTACACCTTAAACATATACAATTTTTATTGAAAAATAAAATAGCAAATAAACCAAAAACTAAAAAAATGGTGCTTTTGTCAGATTCAAAAAAAATGAAATTGGATCCTTATCTTACACCATACACAAAAAACAACACTGAATGGATTACAGACTTAAACATAAGATCTAAACTTATAAAACTCCTACAAGAAAATATAAAGGAAAATCTTTATGACACTCGTCTTGTCAGTGATTTCATAAACATAACGCCCAAAGCACAGACAACAAAGGCAAAAATACACAGGTGGTACTACCTTAAACTAAAAATCTTGCACAGCAAAGGAAATATTCAACAGAGTGAAAAAGCTACCAATGGAAAACAAGGAAATATTTGCAAACCTTGCATCTGAGAGGGGTTTATTTTCAATATATGCCATACACCTACACCTACGACTTTGTAGTAAAACAACAAAATGAAAAACAAAACCAAAAAAATTAATAATTCAATTTAAAACCTAGAATAAGGATTTGGATAGACATTTCTCTAAGGAATACATAAAAATGGCTAACAGGTACATGAAAAATGCTTAAAATCACCAGTTATTGGGCAAATGCAAGTCAAAACTGCAGTGAGGTATCACCTGGCACATGTCAGGAGGACTAATGTAAAAAAAGCACTGGTGAGGATACAAGTAAATTGGAACACTGGCGCACTGCTGGTTGGGACGCAGAGGTTTCGCTGCTATGGGAAACAGTGTGGAAGTTCTTCCAAGAATTAAAGATAGGATCACCACGCCATCCAGCAGTTCCACTTCTGAGTATTACCCAAACAACTGAACCCAGGAGCTCAAAGGGATATAGGAACTCCTATGTTCACGAAAGTGCTTTCACAATAGCCAGGAGGGAGAAACGACCTGAATGTTCATCTGCAGAGGAGGGGAGAAAGAAACCGCTGTTTATAACATTCAGTGGAATGCTATTCAGTCTTAAAAAGAAGGACATTCTGCAATATGCCACAACATGGGTGGACCTTAAAAACATTATGGTAAGTGAAATAAGCCAGTTACAAGAAGACAAATACTGCATGATTCCATTTACATGAAGTTTCAAAATAATCAGGTTCATAAAATCAAAGAGTGGACTCATAGTTGCCAAGGTCTGGAGGAGGGAGAATGTACAGTTGGAATTGCTGGGCATAAAGCTTCATTCAGTCCGGCATGGTGAATGAGCTCTACAGATACACTGTAGAACATTGTATCTGTACTCAACAATGATATATTGCACATTTAAAAATTTATTAAAAAGGTAGATCATATTTTAAGTGTTCTTTCCACATAAATGAGAGAAAGAGAGAAATTGGCAAACTGCACTAGAGAGGATATACAGAAGGCTAATGAACAGATGTAAAAATGATGAACATAATTAGTCATGAGAGTCATGCATATTAGTACCACAATTAAATATATTGTACACCCATTTAAATGTCTAAAATGAAAAGACTGAGAATAACAAGTGTTTCAGAGGATGTTGAACAACTGATACACTCACAGATAGCTATTTGGTATGGAAATAGTTCAAGAATATGGAAACAGTTTGGCTACTTCTTAAGCGTTAACCATTCACAAATCCACAACCTAGTAGTTCTGCTTTAAGATATTTATTTACTTAAGAGTGAAAACATATCCACAAAATGATATGTATCAAAATGTTCATAAGAACTTGATTCACGATAGACCTAAACCGGAAACGAGACAAACGCCCACCAACAGGTGAAGGAATAAACAACAAAGCGCTGTGTATTCATAATGTGCAATAATGTTTGAAACAACGAAAAACCTATGGATCCATGCAACAATATGAATGTCACTCAAAAAACGTTATTCTCAGAAGAGAATTGTATACAAAGGATTGTATACAGTATAATTCCACGTATGAAATCCTAGCACAGGCAATGCTAGTTTATGTCAGCAGAAAACAGATAATTGGTGACCATAGGCCAGGGCATGAAAAATTGACTACCAAGATTCTAAGAAAAATTTTGGAGTGATGGACATGGTCTATATATTGATTTAGTAGTGGCTTCATTGTCACAGCTTTCAAAGTGGGTCCTTTTTAGTTTCTCTGAATTGTGTCTCAAAATTGTTATAATTTTCAGTTATTTTCTTCTGTATGATTGGTGTATTTCGCTTCTTGCAATTACCACACACGCACCTGCCGTCCATTCATTATTGACCTCCTTCAATCAATTCTCAGCATTTTAACTAGAGTGCTAATTTTGTAATGCAAATTAGACCTTTTCCCCATCCAAACCTGTAACATTTCAAAAACTTCTCATTGCATTTAGGATTAAACATAAATCCTTTACCTGGGCCATAAGCCCTGTGTATCCAGGCCCCTGTCGACCTCTTTGGCTTCACGTTGACAGCTCTTTACATTAGCCTTCGGGTACGTTCTGTCTTTTGGATGTGTCTTACTGTGTGGGGCACTTCTGTTCCTCTGCCTGGAATCTTCTTCCTCACCGCATGCTTCCTTTGGCGGTCTGGCTCCTTCTATTCTTATGATGTCAGCACAATTACGCTTCCTCCAGAAGTCTTCCGTGACCTCTTAGAGTAGGTCAGTTCTCCTTATTTTGCACCTTCACAGAACCGTGCAAGAAAAGTACAAATCCTATTAAGCCGGGGATTGATGTTCCGAAAGAATCCTCACACTGTCCTGCATTTTGAAACACTGCACCAGAGTCTCTCCAAAGTTAGTTTCATTCTAAACGCCATGATTTCATAAACTGAATTACTTTTACTTGAATTCTGTGAGAGCCCTACATGGCAAAATGCCAAATTCCAAAAAGATGACCATAATTCCTTAATTTATCTCCTCTATCTGCAAGTATCATTTGCAATATTTTCTTGTTTTTTTCTAGTCATGACTATTATGTTTCAGACCAATAATGTCATCTGCCACCTGTGAAGTTTCATCTACCAACCCTGTGCCATAGTGGGAACAGACACAGTTGAATTAGATTTAACAGTTCCCACTTTCTCAGGGCATTCTTTTGAAGTAGTCAGGGAACCGGAGTTGGGTCTTACATTTATATATACCTCACATTTTGCTGTCTGAAGCACAGAGGAAGTTCATTCATTGATTATGTCTTCCATTTCCCTTATTATTTGTAAAATAGTAAAAAAAATATTATCTATATTACTAGAAAACACAAGGTCTTCTGGAAAAAGTCCAACCATTGTTAATATAATGAGAATTGTTAGCATGAGATTGATGTAACCTGGCAGCCAAGGAGAGGGGACTGGAATGCACATGTGTGAACAATGATGACTTCACTGTACTAGTCAGTGGGGGCGGTAGACACTGTTGAGTGAGTATGGATACTGTGTGGCTGTCACATTCAAAACAACTGAGTGAACAGAGCTAGGAATCTGCATCAAATTATGTGTTAAGCTTAAAGATTCCTCTGTGGAAACTATTTGGGTGATTCAGAAGGTCCCTCAGCTATGGGAAACTGATGATTGGCAGCTTCATCAGACAACACATCTGTTCATGCATCACATCTCCTGCAGAGTTTTTTTGCAAAACATCAAATCACCCAGGTGACTCAGTCCCACTACAACCCAGATTTGGTGCCCTGTGACTTTTGGCTTTTCTCAAAACTAAAATCTCCTTTTAAAGGGAAGAGATTTCAGACCATCAATGAGATACAGAAAAATACGATGGGGCAGCTGATGGTGATTGGGAGAACTGTGTGAGGTCCCAAGATGCCTACTTTAAAGGGGACTGAGGCATCATTGTCCTATGTAACTGTTTCTTGTATCTTGTATTTTCTTCAATCAATGTCTGTATTTTTCATATTACATGGCTGGATACCTTCTGGACAGACCTCATATATTATCTGTATTATTACTAGAATATGGCCTATGATTATTAGAGTAAATGTGAAGAACCTGACACACAGTAGGTGTTTATTCAATCAATGGTAGTCATGAAAGAACCCAGCAGGGGAGGAATAAAGGTGGATTTCTCCCCCTATTTACTGAAGCCTAAAGTGCCAGTTGGAAGAATCAATACAAGCCACTTACTTAGGTCTTAAGGCATAATTGAGTTAAAACACTTCTGTCCCCATCTGCAATTCTATTAATAGATGCCAGGCACTTTAATCAATGTGTCTGAGGCCTTCCCGCCTGCACAGAC
>PVIA01000866.1:0-143224 GCA_004024845.1 Tonatia bakeri
TTGCAGATATTAACTCATTTGAATTCTCATTTTCCCTAAATAACTGTTCTTTGTTTCAGAGAATGTCTGTACTTTTCTTTCTCTGTGTGCTTACATGCATGTTAGCATATGTGTGCAAGTGCATGTATGAATGCTTGTGTGTCATCTGCTACCAGGCAAATGTTTCAGTTCTGATTTCAATTTAGTTTTCCTTTTTTTTTTAATTTTCTTAAAATTATTTTTCATTTTAGAAACAAGTTTGCCAGGAAACCAGCTCCTTTCCCACATGCCAGACAGGCTGCAGCCATCTTTCTTAAAACCATGCTGACTTTTCCCTCACACCTCCAGAAAGGACCTCCTCAGGATGGCCTCAAAGACTGGAGTCGTTTGACTCCACCTGTCAGGTGGGATGCCCTGGTGGTGGTGAAGGCCCCTCTGCCAAAATGAAGGTTTCTCATTGTGGGAGAGTCCAGTTTTTTCTGTTGTTGTTTCTGCCTGCCTTCTAATTTAAAAAGACATTCCTGGGTAGCAGGCACAGCACAGGAATGAGAGCTATTGAAACAACCTGGTGAGTCTCGCAGGGCCCGGCAAACTTGTCTACACTCCTTGGCACTACTGACTTGTTTGTGGAAATCTCCTAGTTGCTTGTGTGTCACTGATGGCTCCCACGGCTGACTCCTTCAACAAACCTTTCAAGGAATTCTCTAACCATCAGCAAGAAGTTGCTCTGTCAACCTGCATGATCCCCCGGAGCACTCTGGACACATCTGGTAGGGCACAGGGGAAGACAAAAAGAGCGTGCGTGGAGCAGCTGGCTTACAAGTTTCTGTCCAAGCTGCTTCATCACCTGTCCAATCAGTTCTCTCCATAATTCAAAGTCCTCTTCACGACTGTTGGCTACCCCTGTATGGATAAGGTCTCGTAGGAACCTCATGACACTGAAGTTGGCATCCTGGTGGTCCAGAATAGTACAGGCAGTGGCTCACTGTAAGATAGGGATGACCACCTGGCTCTTCAGTAAGGCAACAGGGCTACACTGAATAAACCTGGTGGCTGGCCTGTACAGGTCATCCACGAAGTCAGGGTGACTCTGGACCCATTCTGCTATTCTGGCAGCTGAAAGGTGGGGATACATAGTGCGTGGGGCATGTCCAGTAGTTCCTGCTGATGGCCCTCTTCCATGCCGTACTCATCCACAAGGATACTGCCAAGGTACGGGAAAGAGAAATGTTGATGTATGTGGTACACGTTCTTATCTGTGTGACTAGTGGCTGCGGCAGAGCCACAGATCCTTTGCCCACACAGCAAACGGCAGAGTGGAGGCATCTGCAACAATGCTCTACAATCCGATCATCGGCCTGGTGTTTACTGTGAATGCAAAATCTCCAAAAGTCCATTAAAGTGCTGAGCCAGGTGGTCTAAACAATGACTTCTTTATTTTTTTATTATTATTTTTCAATTCTCACCCAAGGACATGTTTCCATTGACCTTTTAGAGAAAGAGGAAGGGAGAGAGGGAGAAAGGGAAAAGGAGAGAAACATTGACATGAGAGAGATAAGCAGACTTTAAATTAGCTATTATGAACATATTCAAAGTACTAAACAAATGCCATCTAAAGAATTTAAAACAGAGTGTGAATACAATGTCTCACCAAATATAGAATATCAATAAAGAGACAGAACTCTTTGATTTAAAAGAAAATGGCATAAGGCAATAATTATAAGACTATGCTAATGGGTTTATAATGTATAAAGATGTAATTTGTAAAAAGATGTTATTTGGCCCTGGCTGGTGTGGCTCAGTGGACTGAGTGCCAGCCTGTGAAGCAAGGGGTCGCTGTTTCGATTCCCAGTCAGGGCACATGCCTGGGTTGTAGGCCAGGCCTCCAGTAGGGGGCGAGTGAGAGGCAACCACACACTGATGTTTTCCTCTTTCTCCCTCCCCTCCCTTCTCTAAAATAAATAAATAAAATCTTTAAAAAATACTTTAAAATAAAAAAAGAAAATAGAAGACTTGAACAACATTACAAACTAGACATACTGGATATCTACAGAATACCCCATCCAACAATGGGGGTAGAATGCACAGCTTTCTCAAGTGCACACGGGACATTCGTAAGGACAAGATAATGTGTTAAACCACAAAGCAAGCCTCAATAAATTTAAAAGGACTGATATGGTATCAAGTATGTTCTCCAAACACAATGGAATAAAATTTGTAATCAATAACACAAGGAAATTTGGAAAGTCATAAATATGTGGAAATTAAACGTATTCATAACCTTTAACTAGACTGACCACACATTTAACATGTCATTCCTCCAGTTAAATTCTTCCAGTGATATCCCATCAGTCTTTGAATAAAATATTACCACTTACAGTGGCTTAAAAAGCCCCAGAGCCCTGGCCAGGTAGCTCAGCTGGTCAGAATGTCATCCTAATATGCCAAGGTTGCAGGTTCAATCCCTGATCAGGGTACATACAAGAATCAACCAATGAATGCATAAATAAGCGGAACAATAAATCGATGTCTCTCTCTCTCTCTCTCTCTCTCTCTCTCCCTCTCCCTCTCATTCCCTTTCCCCGTCTCTTAAATCAGTGAGCACATCCTCAGGTGAGGATTTAAAAAAAAACAAAGTCCAACTCTCCCAATTACTAGCTAGATGTCCTGGACAAGTTATTTAATCTCTCACTAAAGATAAATATCCTCTATTGTCCCCTAACTGGTGTGGCTCAGTTGGCTGGGCATCATCCTGCAAAGCGAAAGGCTGCTGGTTTGATTTCTGGTCAAAGCATGTGTCTGGACTGGGGCACATAGGGCGCAACCAATCAATGTTTCCCTCTCTCATATCAGTGTTTCTCTCCCTCTTTCTCCCTCTCTCTAAAAAATAAATTCTCTAAAAATATATACTCTGTTATAATATTGGAAAAGTAATATCTGCTCCATAAGATTACTGTGAGTATAAAATTAATATCACAAATAAAAGGACTCAGACAATCCTTCAGCAAATAAGCATTCAATAAGAACTATTATATCCTGTTACTATTATAAAACAGGTACATCAAAATGAAACATGTTGCCAAGATATTTTTTAACATTTTCTTTCTTACATATAATTCTGTCATTAGGTATAATACCTGACAAATAAGGTATAATATTCTGTCATCAAGTATTATACCCAATGACAGAATTCTGTCATCAGAAACAATCAACGAATGGGAAGAGCTTTAAATCCTTGAAGAAAGAGAGGTATTTATCATGTGCTTTAAAATTAATGGGAAAATCCCCTTGTAAAATTTTCCCTTTCATGGTGTTATACCATATGAAAATCTATTATTCCTTCGCGTTTCTCTTCCTATGGTAGGAACTTTAAGGAATATAACTATTTATGTAACTCATAATTCACACAACAGTGATAGTAACTACTTCACAACTGACTTGTCTGAAAAGATGTGCTTCAAGAAAATTCCAGAACAGAAATATAAAGGGTAAAAAGTCAAAATAAAAGATATAATTAAAAAGGGATATCTCCTATATGTGATGGTACATGAATATGTACCATACTATTACTGTGATCTGACAAAGAATACTGAGGTGAATTACAAGGACAGCCACAAATTCTTCCCTTCTATATATCCTTGGGTAATCCCCTCCTGTGGTGCTTCCGAGTTTGGTCATGTAATACACTCTGGCAAATGGGATACAGACTTAAAGAACGCTTCGGCACTGGGGCCCCCAATCGTTAGCTGTTCTTGGAATCTTCCTACAACTATCCTGTGAAGAAGTCCAGGAAAGCCCTGGCTGATATGGCTCAGTGGATTGTGTGCCGGCCTGCAAACCAAAGAGTTGCCGGTTCAATTCCCAGTCAGAGCACATGCCTGGGTTGTGGGCCAGGTCCCCATTAGAGGGCATATGAGAGGCAACCACTCATTGATATTTCTCCCTCCATTCCCCTCTCTAACAGTAAATAAATAACATCTTAAAAAAAAAAAAAAAGCCCAGGAAAACCTGCCAAATGATAAAAGACATGTGGCCCAGTTGCTGCTATTCCCCTGGCCAACACCATACCAAGTGTCAGAAATGTCAGAATGTGATGAGACTGTCTTACATGATTCAATCCCCAGTCCAACCTCTAGTTGACCTCAGACACATGAGCAAGTCCAGCAGAAATCAGTTGGGTCAACCCAGACCAAAAGAGCTGCACAACTGACATAGGAAATCTTAAGCTAAATAAGTGGTTATTATTTTAAGTAACCAAATTTTGCAGTGATTTGTTACAGAACAAAAGCTAGCAGACACAAGTATAGATCAATACATTCCTTTTTTTCCCAAATCATTAAGAAGAGGTAGAACACTAAAACAATTTTTTAAAAGTGAGTATACATAGTTTTTTAAAGATTTTATTTATTTACTTTTTAGAGAGAGGGGAAGGGAGGAGTAAGAGAGGGAGAGAAACATCAATGTGTGAGAGATACGTCAATTGGTTGCCTCTCACATGCCCCCAACTTCAACCCAGACATGTGCCCTGACTGGGAATCAAACTGGCGACCTTTTGGTTCATGGACTGATGCTCAATCCACTGAGCCACACCAACCAAGGCAGTATGCATAATTTTTTAAAAATCAATTAAATACTGTTACCAGAGCAGAGAGTAGCAGAACTATGCTTATCCATAGTAAATACCTAATAGATATTTACTGAATTGAAATAAATGAAATAGGAACTTCTGGCCAAGATGGAGGTGTAGGTAGACACACTGTGCCTCCTCCCACAACCAAAAGAAGGACAACGACAAATTTAAAAACAAAAAACAACCAGAACTGACAGAAAATTGAATTGTATGGAAATCTGACAACCAAGGAGTTAAAGAAAAAACATTCATCCGGACTGGTAGGAGGGATGGAGATGGACAGCCAAGGTGGAGAGGACTCATGGTGAGGCAGCTGGAGGACCGGGTGAAGCACTGGATTGTGGACCAGGCGGTCCCACATTCGCATGCAGATAAACCTGGAGGAACACCTGGGGAGTGAGACAGACCACACAACCCAGGGTTCCAGTGGGGAAATAAAGCCTCAAAGCCTCTGACTGAAAACACCTGCGGGAGTTCAGGGAGCAGCAGGAAAAACTCCCAGCCTCACAGGAGAGCTCAATGGAGAGACCCATAGGGTTCTAGAACGTACACAAACCCACCCACCCAGCAGTCAGCACCAGAAGGGCCCAATTTGCTTGTAGGAAGCGGGAGAAGTGACTGGAAACCTGGCGGAGAGCAGAACAAGTGGCATCATTCCCTCTTGGACCCCTCCCACACACACAGCATCACAACACCGCAACGTGGGTGAACACTTAAGGCTCCGCCCCTTACTATGTAACAGGTGTGGGGAGACAAAAAAAAAAATGGCCCAAATGAAAGATCCAATCAAAACTCCAGAAAAAGTACAACTAAGCAATGAAGAGATAGCCAACCTATCAGATGCACAGTTCAAAACACTGGTAATCAGGATGCTCACGGAATTGGTTGAATATGGTCGCAAATTAGATTAAAAAATAAAGGCTATGCTAACTGAAATAAAGGAAAATGTACAGGGAACCAACAGTGATGAGAAGGTAACCAGGACTCAAATCAATGGTGTGGACCAGAAGGAAGAAAGAAACATTCAACCAGCACAGAATAAAGAAACAAGAATTCAGAAAAATGAGAAAAGGCTTAGGACCCTCCAGGACATCTTTAAACGTTCCAACATCCAAATCACAGGGGTATCAGAAGGAGAAGAGGAAGAGCAAGAAATTGAAAATTTACTTGAACAAATAATAAAGGAGAACTTCCCCAATCTGGCAAAGGAAATAAATTTCCAGGCAGTCCTGGAAGCTCAGAGAGTCCCAAAGATGTTGGACCCAAGGAGGAACTCACCAAGGCACATCATAATTACATTACACAAGACTAAAGATAAGGAGAGAATCTTAAAAGCAGCAAGAGAAAAGGAGACAGTTACCTACAAAGGAGTGCCCATAAAAGACTGTCAGCTGATTTCTCAAAGGAAACCTTGCAGGCAAGAAGAGGCTGGAAAGAAGTATTCCAAGTCATGAAAGGCAAGGACCTACATCCAAAATGACTCTAATCAGCAAAGCTTTCATTTAGAATGGAAGGGCAGATAAAGTGCTTCTCAGATAAGGTCAGGTTAAAGGAATTCATCATCACCAAGCCCTTATTATATGAAATACTAAAGGGACTTATCTAAGAAAAAGAAGATAAAAATATGAACAGTAAAATGACAATAAACTCAGAGTTATTAACAACCACACCTAAAACCAAAACAAAAGCAAACAACTAGAACAGGAACAGAATCACAGAAATGGAGATCACATGGAGGGTTATCAGCAGGGGAGTGGGAGAGAAAGAGGGGGGGAAAGGTACAGAGAATAAGTAGCATAAATGATAGGTAGAAAATAGACAGGGGGAGGTTAAGAATAAGATAGGAAATATAGAAGCCAAAGAATTTATATGTATGACCCATGGACATGAACTGAAGGAGGGGAATGTGAGTGGGAGGGGTATGTAGGGTGGAGGGGAATAAAGAGAAGAAAAGAGGACAACTGTAATAGCATAATCAATAAAATATATTAAATAAATAAAAAGAAAAAAATAAAATAAAATACGAGATTTACCCAAAGCCATATGTCATTAACAGAAGAAAAATATTGAACCTAGATCTGTCCTTTGAAAACAGCATTGTAACTCCCAAATGTGGTCATATAACCATTTTTTAAAAACAGATTCTGCTTTATTTATAATGATTATATTACTAAAGCAACATATAACCAGAGACATTGAGATAAAGAACAAACTGACAGTAACCAGAGGGGAGGAGAGAGGGGGATAACAGAAGAAAGAAGGGGAATGGTCATCAAAGAACAGGTATAAAAGACATAAGAACAAAGCCAGATGGGGTAGGATTGAGAGTGGCAGGTGGGAGTGGGTGGGGTGAAAATGGAGACAACTGTACTTCAAAAACAATTTTTTTAAAAAAAAGAAATCCTTTATGGAATTATAGAATACTAAACAATTTTTGAGACAGCAGCAATACTGGAAATTCCACTGAGTGAGGCCAAAAACTACCTACCAAAGTTGAAGTACCAAGTAAGATGACTGTGACATATCATTAAGACATTAAGAATCTTTTTTAAATCTCTAAGAAAGAGCCATTAACCTTTGTTAACCCAACAGCCAAGAATGGGATCAAATGGTTTTGCATTCGATAAAAAAATACCTCAAACATTTCAGTCGCATCTTAAGAAATTGTTTCTAAAATAAACTTGGAGTTAGGTAGTAAATAGGTACACTGAAAATAAAGTATATTTATAAAACAAAGATAACTCAATCCTTAAATCATTCAAGGAAATACAGATAATTACAATGATTTATTAGAAAAAATAAATTTCACTGGTCAAATACCATTCTGAAAATAAGTAGTGACAGGGAGTAACTAAATCAAAGGAAAGAAAAATGACTATCTGTTGAGGTCTGCCCTGCCTGGTCTTAGGAAACTGTAACCACCTGTGGCTAAGGCTGAGTAAGAGGCCTCTGCACCAGGAGACACTAAGGAGACAAAAACTTATTTCCCTGGCATGAACGCTGCCTGTTCTAATGCCTGTCTCCCTTTGCATGATCGGCAGTCAATGACGGGTAACAATTCTCTAGGAAAGAGAATGAACCTAAGACAGACGCGATCACATGGGATTGCCACAGGGAAGAGACTCGGGGCTGTGGAAACAATGGGGTGATCGACATCACAACCCCTGCCCCCTTGGCTTTGCCAAAGCCTGAGTCGTTGAGAAATCCAAGTCTCCCAGCTGCCTCTGTCTCCTTTGCCCGACTCAGGCCTGAAGAAATAACAGGGGCGGTGCAGTCCAGACCAGAGTGGGCGGACCCCCAGGGTAATCAGACCTGAGACATAGAATATGAAAGATCCTGTGAGATCTGCTTGCTGGAGGATGCTCTTTAATTAGAATATGAAGGCACAGAGAGGAAACGAAACTAAGTTTTTAAGTCCTATAGTCTTTCTAAATGGTAAAACCCCAAAATCTTTGGCTTAGGATCCCAGCAGGAGATCTGCCAGCACCTTTCAAAGCTAACTACTTATAATTTGCAAACTGTATGCAGGGTTTGTATTCAAGAATAAAACCCTGCTTGGGCAGAGGGGCAGGACGCTCTCCCCTAGAGAGGGTGGCCATGGTGCTCCCCACTAGAGAGAGTGGCCGTTTCATCCCTATTCCCCCACAGGACTTGGTTGTCTCTGTGTATGTTTTTCTCGTGTTCCGACGAGCAACCGCAGCAGGAATGGATACTGCTGGCCAGTGTCTGCCACAACTACCACACTCCATCTAAAACATCTGTGCAAAAATAAAGATGATATCCAAAACCTATTAAATAACTAGAATGTATCCTATCAAGAAGCTGAATGAAAAAAAGTTCAAATCTCAAACATACAGGAAAAGAATTAAATTTGGACATAGAAACATACTCCAAAGCAGAAAAGAGGAAACCATTCACTAGTGTACCAACTCAATGAAGCCATTCTACATTTTGCCAAAGTACAGGCTATTAAAATATTAATTGCACTGAGGCAATAAAATTTTACATCAAAATTAAAAATCAGCACAAAAGATTCTGTGAAGGTAAATCAAATTTCTACCTTAGGCCATTTGGGATTGAGAAGTCGAGCTTTGATTGCATCATCCAGGGCCTTGTCATACTGTTGGATTTTCATATATGCTGCAGATCTATTGCTGTATAAGATGCAGTTCTGAGGGTCAACAGCCAGAGCTTCATTGTACAGAACAATAGCTGTGTGGAAATCTCCATCATGACAGGCCTGGTTACTCTGACGAACTTTCTCAACAAATTCAGCTTTGCTCAGCACTGGACCATCAGGACTTCTCTGGCCAATAGTCTTAGCACCAAATAGAGGAATCTACAAACAAAGAAACTTTGTGAGACAAAGTTCTGGTAATCCAGAGGGGTTCCATGTCTGAACTTCAAGAGAACATAGACATTCTTTATGGTCTACTTTATATTATAGTTAACTTTTGTGCCCTAAAAGACCATAAACTTTCCACAAAGCAGCCAACAGTAGTGTCTTGAGTGCAAATGTATATGTGTATGTGTATGTATAGTCACCAGCTTACATAGTTACATTTACATATGTATATATTTTTTATTGAGAGAAAGAATGAATGAATGCAAAAGAGTACTCAAGCTTTTCTTTGGCAATTTAAAGTTATACTAAGGGAAAGATTGAAATACAAACCTATATAAACAATATTATCTCAACTATGTTAAGATGGTTTCACTTAAGAAAATAATGAAAAAAACAATCAAAATATGAACTATGCTAAGGTATCTTTAAATATAAGATTATCAATCATTTTTATTTTCTTAAAATTTTCTCTTACCCAAATATTAGGAAATTAGCATATGTTAATTTTAAAACTAAAAAATAGCCCTGGCTACTGTGGCTCAGTGGAGTAAGCGCCTGCCTGCAGACCAAAAGGTTCCTGGTTCAGTTCCTGATCAGGGCACATGCCCGGGTCCCCAGGCAATCAACTGATGTTTCTCTTCCTCTCTTTCTTCATCCTTTCCTCTCTCTCTAAAAGTAAATAAAAATGTTTTAAATAAATTTAAAAAGTAAATTTTAATGTATCAGTGAATCTTTTTTAAAGATTTTATTTATTTTTAGAGACATGGGAAGGCAGAGAGAAAGAGAGAGAGAAAAGCATAGAAAAAGGCAAAAGATTTGTGCATTCTGAAGAGAAACCAGAGTATGGGAGAGAAACACAGATGCAAGAGAGAAACATCAATCAGTTGCCTCTCATGCATGCCCCAAGCAAAATCAAACCCACAACCCAGGCATGTGCCCCCACCAGGAATCGAAGCCAGAGACTTTTTGCTATGAGGGACAATGCCCAACCAACTGAACCACACCAGTCAAGGCAATGAAGTTTTTCAGACAGGCAAATCTGTAACTGTAATTTGGCTACTACCATGGAATTCTAAGACAAACACCAGTTTTTGGAGATCACCAAAAAGAAAAAAAAATCTGCTACAAATTATATCTTGGCAATTTAAGACCCAATTTTGATGTTGATTTTTCCAATTCACTACGTTTTCTATGACTTTATAACAGTGACCTTAGAACCAAAGAGAATGACTCAGTGAAATGTTATTCATTTTTAAATATGAAAATTATCAACTGCATTGGAGTCCCCACTGAAGAAAGTTAAGAGAGCAGCATCAAAAGAGATAGTTTGCAAGTCTAAGCAGGCTTGCGCTAACTGAAATTAAAACAAAAAGTGTGATTTTCTTCCTCACATCTTCCTTTAAGACTAAAGCAGCAAAACCAGACAAGGATGCCATGACTGACATCCGGATCAGGTGGATTGACTAATGACCCCCTGCCCTGGCGCAGACCCATCAGCAGAGACCTCAGCCCTGAAAGGATACACCTGGAAAGCTATTGCGATCTCCCCTGAGACATCCCCCTAAAATGCCTGCCCTTAGGAGCCCTGAGGAGAAAGGACCCAGTCCCCTCTCCCTTCCTTCCCTCCTGGGAGCAGGAGCTCTCCCTCCCCAAGGCTGCCTGTGCCTTTCCCCTCACCCTCACCCTCACCCTCCTTCCCCTGAACTGCCCACCCCGCCCTGACCCTGTGCATTGCCTTTACCTTCCTCTCGCCTAAGCTCCAAGGGCCTTTCTCTTGCCTCCATAATGTGTTTCCCAAATTCATTTCTTCTATAGCTCACTTCTACAACTATGACTTTCTAAATAAACCTTCTCTTACAGTTTGCGTCTTGGCCCTGAATTCTCTCCTAGCCAGAACTCAAGTACCAAGGGTGCTAAACCCAGGTCCAGTCTGACCCCACCAGTGGTCTAACACCTGGTGCCATTCTTGCCACCACCAATGGTACTAGCCATAAGTAATAGGAAAATATCTATATTTGAAAATTCAGGGGTACAATATAAAAGGCAATAACAGCCTTTAAAAGTAAAATCATTAGAATCATAGTAGCTTAAAAGTAAAAAAAAAAAAGATGTGATTCTAGTACTACAGCATTCCCTACTCTCAGAGTAGTAATTTTGGTTCAATGCCAACATGGAAAAGAACCAAACTAAGAAAAGAAAGTGTCTGCATTCTACTCCCTCCATTTATGGTAATATACAGTAACATTTCCCAAAATATTATCCTCAGGATACTGAAATGAACAAGGTTAAGTTTCTGTTTCAGTAGAAGATTTCTCAGAGCTTTTGCTGTGCACATGGTGTACCTGAGAGGGAGACACTGTACGTGATGAGGTCAAGGCACCTGTGTGGGAGAGAACCATGCTGGACCAGAAACTGCTTGAAACGCACATGTGATAGAAATCCCAGAAGAAAAGGGAAGGGAATCAGAGCAATATTTGAATACTTTGTGACCAAGAATTTTCTGAAACTATGAGTAGATGAAAGACAACAACTCCTAGAAATTGAACCCATTGTTGTAAGAATTTCACCCAACCACAAGATACCACAAAGAAAACTACTCCTGCACACACATCATAGGCAAACTGCTAAAATCAAAAACAAAGAGAAAAATGTTAAGGCAGACAAAGGAAAAGTAATCACATTACCTTAAAGAAGCTACAAATAGTTAATGCAACAGAAATTAAAGAAACTGAAATAGCAGCTAACCTAAAATTCTATACCCAAAGAAAATACTAAGATTATCTACTATATGCTAGGCACCCTCATAGGCATTGTAGATAAAATCTGTATATTGTAAATAACAGTACAGGCTGCTCACAAAAAAAAAAAAAAAAAAAAAAAAACTGGCTCCATCTGTGACAAGCAGACTCAAGCAGTTCTTTACATCTTGTGAAGTGCTGTGCTTCTAGAGGGGGGAAAATCCTCCTAACCAAACCACAAGGGATCAGCCCAGACCCCAACAGAGATCCTCTCAATCAGGCAGTGACAAACCAGAAGGTAAAGAAATTGGCCATACAAAAAGGTACGGAATTATGTATCTAGAGGAAACAAAATAAAGGCAGTAAGGGCCAGGCATGCTTGAAGAGCGGCAAAGCAGCCAGTGCAGATGAGCGCAGGGTAGAAAGCAAAGGCACATAAGGCCACAGAGGTAACTATGGGGCCCAAACTGTCTAGAACTACACTATCCAATACAGTAGCCACCAGCCATATGTGGCTATTTAAATTTTTATTTTCCTTAATTAAATTTAAATAAAAATAAAGGTTCAGATGTGCTGTCCACATTGTAAGTGCACGTGGTAGCTAGCGAAGAACAAATTGGACAATGCAGATACAGCACATTTCTGTCTTCGCAGGCAGTCCTACTGGACTGCCACACAGACGCTTAAAGTACCACAAGTCTAAGAAAAAGCTAGATACACCACAAGAGGTCATCAGCTCTCCACAATGAAGCAGAGTTGCCATTTGTCCTTAACAGTAAATTCCCAGTCCTTAGGCCAAGTAAGTGAACACTCCCCAAACTCTTCCTTAAAATGATCTTAATAGGCATCCTTGAAGAGGTATTCCAGTTTCCAAGAATTTGGAGAAAATTAATATAAATAATTTGGGGTAAATTCCTCACTAGCATGTTTAAAAACTTTATTTCTTAGATTTGAAACCTCTTTTAGCTGATTCCAGGAAAAGTTACCAATACTTTCAAATATTTTGGAGGAAAACAAATTTGGTCACTGTAAGCCTTCCTTAGAATCTTTAATTTGCCAACATATACAGTGAGTTTCCAAGAAAGAGATAGAATATATACAGTGTTTCCAAATAACAATAATTATAATTATACATAACTATAATTATAATTATTGAACACTTATGTGCCTGGAATTATTCTAAATGCTTTACATATGTTAACTCGCTTAATTTTCACAAAACCCTATGAAGTAGAAACTATTATTTTCCCCACTTTTAGATTAAAAAACAAGGCACAGAAAGGTTAAATAACGTGACCAACAAAAAAGGAAGGGTGTGAAGGGAATAAGCTAATACGCAGTAGGGCTGTGATTCAACCCCAGGCAGTCTGGCTCTGGAGTCTGTGATCTTACCATTATATCATAACTTCCTCTCAGAATTATTTGAAAACATAATATTTTACTCACCTCCCAGAATACCTATTAAAATCTTGCAAAACTTTGTTCCTACAGTTTAGGAAATGCTAATAGACTACTTAGGTCTTAGGCCTATCTCTTTCTTGCAACCTGAACAAGACATGCCAGAACTATGTCCAAAATTACTTTTGCTCATTTAAAACCAATCCAGTTCCTAGTTTTTAGATTTTATAACCTATTGAGGTTTTGTTTGGTTTGTTTTGTTTTAAGAAAGGCTGGGCCAGTCAGCTCTAAACTGTATTCACTTGCTGAATGCCACAGTTTCATGCCAGTGAATAATACTCTATGAACATTTCAATAAAAACCCTGATTTTGAGATTTACTACAACATAAATTTGATTCTCATAACTTTGTATTTCCATACTGTTCTATTCACTTGATATGGTTATAAATAAGTCAACACCATTTTATTAGGTAAACAACCAATTCCCTTCTTTTAAGGCTAATGTAGAAAATAGTTTGGCTTGTTCACTCATAACAACAAATATTCAAAATACACAAGGTCAAAACTAATTATTAAAATTTCAAGTCCAACCAACTTATGAATACGTGCAACTTAAGAATTTAACATGTATGCATGAATAATATATATTATCATATATCATTAAATTTTAAATGCACTACTTTTCAGCAATTATGACAAACAGAAATTCCTGTGGCTATTACTGATCTCTGGATCCTTTCACACTCTTCTTTTCAACAGGCATTTTGTGAGGTGAGCCAGTAAATAAAAACCACTCAACAATTTTGTTCCTGTTAAAATATCCATTTATGTAAAGGTAAACCATGATTCTCATACAAATGTAAAATGAACACACATTAAAGATTTTATTTAACTCTTTAATTACTGAGTGACCCAGTAAAATATTGCAACCAATTCAGAGGAGAATTCAAAGCACCACACATGTACAGATGATCAGAAATGTGAAATGAATTTCTAAACTTAATGCAAACTTGCCTCTATAGGGGGAAGAGGAAAGTGAAATCAATTGTCCCTCAACTTGGAAAGTGCAGCTGCATATCTACAGACAAGAATAATCTGCACTGTTTTCAGTTACCTACAATATACAGCACTATAAAGTAAGTAGTTCAAAGACAATGAAAGGTACAAACTTCTTAGAATCAGATAACCCAGAAGGCTACACTGCATTTCAGACAGCCTAGTTTTCCACTGAAGACACCCATAATCTTTTTCCAACTCCATTTCAAGTATTTTACAATTTTTTCCAATAGTCCTGGCTCATATGCTATTTGATATCAAACTATACTACAAAGCCATAGTAATCAAACCAGCATGATGCCCTGGCTATTGTGGCTCAGTTGGTTGGAGCATTGTCCCATACACTGAAGGGTCACAGATTCAATTCTGGGTCAGGGCACAGACCCCACCTGCAGGTTTGTTCCCCAGTCAGGGTGTGCACATACAATAAGGCAACCAATCAATGTTTCTCTCTCACATGAATGTTTCTCGTTCTCTTTTTCCCTCTCCCTCCAACCTCCCTCCCCCCTTTTCCCTCCCTTTCTCTCTCTCTAAAAGCAATGGGAAAAAAAACAGCATGGTACTGGCACAAAAACAGGCATATAGATCAATGAAACAGAATAGAGCCCAGAAATAAACAAACCCAAGCCTGTATGGTTAATTAGTATTTCAGAAAGGAGGCAAGAACATACAATGAGGTAAAGACAGTTTATTCAATAAATGATGTTGGTAAAATTGAACACATATGAAAAAATGAAACTAGATCACCTTCTTACACCATATACAATAATAAACTCAAAATGGATTTATATATTTTAAGATGATATATATATATATGATTAGCATAAAACTCCTAAAAGAAAACATAGGCAGTAAAATCTCAGACATTTCTCTTAGTAATATTTTTTCTGATATACCTCCTTGGGTAACAGAAACAAAAGAAAAAAATAAACAAATGGAACTCCATCAAACAAAAAAGTCCTTGCACAACAAAGGAAAAATCAACAAAATGAAAAGACAACCCACTAAATGGGAGAACACATTCTCCAATGATACATCTGATAAGGGGTTAATATGCAAAATGTATAAAGAACTCATATAACTCAACACCAAAAACCAAACAATCCAATTTAAAAATGAGCAAATGACCTGAATAGACACTCCTCCAAAGAGGATATACAGATGGCCAATAGACATATGAAAAGATGCTCAATGTCACTAATCATCAGAGAAATGCAGCTTAGAACCACAATGAGCTGTCACTTCACACCTGTGGGAAGGGCTATCATCAATAAAACAACAAACAAGTGCTGGCAGGAATGTGGGGGAAAGGGAACCTCTGGGCACTATTGGTGGGAATGCAAACCGGTGTAGCCCATATGGAAAACAGTATGGAGTTTTCTCAAAAAAATAAAAATGGAACTGCCTTATGACCCAGTAATTCCACTTCTGGATATATGTATCCAAAGATACCTAAAACACTAATTCAAAAGAACATACGCACTCCTACGTTCACGGTAGTGTTCTTCACAATAGCCAAACTGTGAAAGCAACCCAGGTTTCCAACAATAGACAAGTGCATAAAAAAGCTGTGGTACATATACACAATGGAATATTATTCATCCATAAAAAGAAGGAAAGCTTACCATTTGCAATGGTGTGGATGGATAGAGGGTATTGTGCTAAGTGAAATAAGTCAGTCAGAAAAAGACAAATACCATATGATTTCACTCATTTAAAGAACAATATAAATAAACAAATAAAATGGAAAGACATCAAAGATACAGAAAACAGACTGATACTTGCCAGGGAAGAGAAGGTTTGAAGGGCTGGGTGAAAAAGGTGAAGGGATTGAGAAGCACAGATTGGCAGTTAGAAATAGTCATGGGGATGTAAAGTACATGGCAGAGAACACAGCCAATAATGCTGTAATAACTGTGTACGGTGCCAGTTGGTTACCGGAAATACCAGGGGGAACACTTTGTAGAGTATATGACTGTCCAACCACTATGCTGTGCACCTGAAACTAATACAAAAAATAGGAAAAAAATTTTAAAAATAAAATATTAAAAAATATTTTAGAGTAAATATTTACTCTAGAATATTTTACCAGAGTAAAATATCTCCAGATATTCAACTATTTCAAATAACCTTCAAGAATAAAGAATATGCCCTGACCAATGTGGCTGAGTTGGCTGGGTGTCGTCCTGCAAACTGAAGGATTTCAGGTTCAATTCCTGGCCCAGACACATGCCCAGGTTGTAGGTTTGGTCCCCCTGTCAGGGCACCTACGAAAGGCAATCAACTGATGTTTCTCTCTCACAACAATATTTCTATTCCCCTTTCTCCCTCTCTACCCCTTTCTCTAAAATCAATAAGCATGTCCTCGTGTGAGGATTAAAAAAATAATAAAGAATAAGCTTAAAAATTAATATTTATTAAATATATATCTACATTTTACCCTCACACGAAATTCAGATGAAGAATAAATATCTGGAATCCATTTTAATTTTACCAAGAAAAAAAAACTTTTTTCAGGAAACTATAATTATACCTTTATTTAATAAATATGGCCTAGAACTAAAGTTCTGAATCAAGAAACAACCTATAGTATGAATATGCTTTGTCTTTAGTTAACATTTAGTTTGCACTATGAAGACTGATACCCTTCATCAATAAACAGGGAAGATACAAACAGGGACTGTCTTTATTTCATAATTCCTTTTATTTCCGAGATGCATACAAATAATAATTATTCCTTCATTGTCTTAAAAACAGTTGTTTTTAGATAGCCTCATTTCATTTAATACTTTTCTTCATTATCCAGTTTAATTCCCATGATTCAGTTAAGAAACATTTATCTCAGGTACTACACTAAGTATTAATTTTAAAAAGTTTTCTAACTTTAAATATTTAAAAATTAAACTGCTTACATTGTAGTTAATTTTATCTTTTAATTGATAATAAAATTCAAGAATAAACTTAGTATCAAATACTCATTCCTCTGCTCTATCATTATAGAGACTCGAATTCCAGAATACTACTGTGCCAACCTAACCTTAAAACTCACAATAAAAAGTAGGTTTTAACAACATTCCCAGGGTAATTGCTTATATTCCTGTCCTGCGATGCAATAAGTCTAACATTTAGTAGCAAATGATAGTTACACTTGACCCCTATTTGCTGATCATTCAAATCAAAGACAGTCTAGTGCAACAGTTAAGAATGTAGACTCCACAAGGTTCATGGCTGAACAGTTTGCCAAAGAGTGTCCTTCCTTCTCTGTGGGAAAGGGCATGTGAAGCCATTTGGGGGACAGGAGCACCGGGGGAACTTTGGCGATGACACGTACATGGGCACTGGATGACCAGGCAGTGCAAACACATCAGGGAAACAGGACCGAAGGGGTATACTTGCACTGAGTACAACAGATGGAAACAGTGCAGTTTAAGGGGAGGCTAGTAGCCAGAAAATTGTGTGCTGGCTGCTGGAGGACCAAGTGGGTGGCAATGAACAGAAAATGAGGCCATTCGTGTGAACAGCTCCAGGGCAACGCCTCATCGAGCCTTTCATTTTCCCCTGAAGACTGTAAAAGGAAAAAAAAAGCCACAAAAGCTTCACCAACTGGTTTTCCAAACTTATTTTGCATTAATTGGACGTGTTGTTTATAATGGCATCATCCATGTGACAATGTTAACTTAAGAGTGATGGTTTCAGAAGGAATAATGTGATGGTCTTGAGAGAATATAAGAAATTGAATAAATCATTTTTTATAAAAAAGAACATAGACTCCAGAACTAGACTGCTAAATTAGAATTCAGAGCAACTAAGCTTCCTAGCTGCATGACCTTGAGTGAGTTACTTAGTAACCTTACTGTATCTCAGTTTCCTTATGTATTAAAAAAAAAGGATAACAACAGTACCTCCCCCATAAGGTAATTGTGAGGAGTGAGTTAATATTCATAAAGGACCTAGAACAGTGTCTAATACACAGTAAGAACAATATGTTAGCTATAATAATTTGAAACCAACAGACTCTAAACTTATGCCACCCAAGTACTCTATAATTTACATAGAACTTCAAAATATACCTAATGAAAAATTTATTTTTTATAAAATATATTTGGAATTTATGGCCAATTTCCTGAACAATTTAAGTGGCTTTCATAAATTTTTGTGGAGATTAGGAAGCAATGAATTTAAACAAGAGCATTATTTGACAGTGGAACAAATTTCAAAAATCCTGTTTCTACATAAGCTAAAATCACAGGATCCAAGACAGCACTCCATACAAAACAGCACATAGAGAACAAAAGCAATTGTGGCAGCGTTTTTAGCACCTTATCAGGAAATTGTGCAATCCACTATAGTATATTTTTCCTAATGATAAGAAACAACACATGGGGCCAAATGTTCAATAAAGGTGCCCGAATTCCAAACCCACACTGGTAACACGCAAGCTCCTGAGAGGGGAAGGAGAATGTGCCAGTTAACTCCAAAATAAAAAGGCACTAACCTGCCCCAAGTGCTTTTTAAATACATATTCTTCAATATTAAACTGTGCTAGCTAAATATCAGGCAACTAAGTTCCTAGTACAGAACAGGTCACTGAAAAAGTCTTATGGAGTTGACAGTTTCCTCTGTTTTATGTACAATTTGGCAAAGTAATCTCATAAACACATAAAGATTAACATGCTTGCATTAAAAATGTTGTCATTTATGGACCTGGCAAATACTAATCCACCTGGGTCTC
Organism: Tonatia bakeri; assembly: GCA_004024845.1. NCBI lineage: Eukaryota > Metazoa > Chordata > Mammalia > Chiroptera > Phyllostomidae > Tonatia > Tonatia bakeri. The sequence continues at coordinate 18,880 of PVIA01000866.1, forward strand.
TGTGGATTTGCCTGTACTGAATATTTCACATAAATGGAGCTTACAATGTATGACCTTTTATGACTAGTTTCTTTTATTCAGAATAATGTTTTCAAGGTTTGTCTACATTATATATTGGTACTTCTTCCTTTTTATGGGTGAGTAATATTCCATTGTAAGAATATATCACATTTTGTTTTTCCATTCAACAGCTGATGCACATAAGGGTTGTTTTCACTTTTTGGCTATTATAAATAATTTTGCTATGAACCTTCATATACAAGGGTTTGTGGGAACAAAAGCCTTTACCTCTCTCAGATACACACCCAGGAGTGGACTACACGGCCAGCCACATGGCAGCTCCATGTTTAGCGTTCTGAAGAACTGCCAAGCTTTTCCAAACGGCTGCATGATTTCGCATTCCCACCAGCAATGTATAAGGGCTCCAATTTCTCCACATCATCACCAACACTTGTTATTGTCTCGTCTTTTTTACTTTAGCCAGCCTAGTAGGTGTGCAGTGGTACCTTAAGGTTTTAATTTGCATTTCCCTAATAACTAATGATGTATATACCTTTACATGTGCTTATTGCATTTGTATATATTCTTGGCTTTGTTCTTTTTAAAAAAAAGATTTTACTTATTTATTTTTAGAGAGGGGGAAGGGAGGGAGAAAGAAAGAGAAAGAAACATCCATGTGTGGTTGTCTCTCACATGGCTCCCACTGGGGACCAGCCTGCAACCCAGGCACGTGCCCTGACTGGGAATCAAACCAGTGACCCTTTGGTTTGCTCACTCCACTGAGCTACGCCAGCCAGGGCTAAATACTTTGTCTTTTTATCTGGGTTATCTACTTATCACTGAGCAGTAAGAGTTCTTTATTTATTCTTGATATGACTTCTTTATCAGTACATGGTCTGCAAATATTTTCTTCCATTATTCAGGATTTATTTTCACTTTCTTTTTTCTCTTATTGATTGATTTTAGAGAAAGAGATGAAGAGAGGAAAGGAGTAAGGGAAGGGGAGGGAGTGAAAGAGAGAGAAACATCAATTTGTTGTTCAACTTATTTATGCATTCATTGGTTGATTCTTGTATGTGCCCTGACCTGAGATTAAACCCATAACCTTGGCATATCATGATGACGCTCTAATCAACTGAGCTACCCAGCCAGGACTCACTGATTTCTTAAATATAATACCAAAAACAACTGTAACAAAACAAAAAGTAGATAAACTGGACTTCATCGATACTAAAAGCTTGTGTGTCAAAAGGCAGCATCAAGAAAGGGAAAAGAGCTCTTCTTTTTCCAAGATTGTCTTGGCTACTCTGGGTACCCTACACTTCCGTATGGATTTTTGGATCAGCTTGTCAATTTCCGTAAAAAAGAGGTAAAATTTTGATAGGGATTGCCCTAATCTTTGTATCGTTTGGAGGAGTACTGCCACCTTAACACGTTAAGTCTTCTGTGCCATGAACTGAGACGTCAAGACTGGACTTACCCTTATTTTAAGCTGCACTCCTCAAACTGCCCAGCCAACTGCTAGAACAAAACAATCAAGGAAAAGAACTTCACTCCTCCCTAAAAAACTGAACCTATTACAGCTGTACTTGATGCTGCAGAGTTCAATCACAATAGAAAGAAAAGTATCCCAGCTACATAGGGACTCCAATAATATTTTTTAGAATATTCCATAAATCGAATCATTATCCTCTTCTCTGCTCCATCTCCACTCACTTCCACTTTCTACTTATTTGGTTGATTCTTTTCCAATACATCTTTTTCCTTTCCTTTCCTTTCTATTCTATCATTACTTTCTCCTCCTCACTTCCAAAAACTGTTTTTCTTGTGTTTATAGTCTAAAAATGAGCACTGTGGCTTTCTATATTGATGACTTGTCAAAATATAAATACCGGATTGAGCGCAGGCTGCGAACCAGGCATCGCAGGTTCGATTCCCAGTCAGGGCACATGCCTAGGTTGCAGGCCATGTCCCCCAGCAACCGCACATTGATGTCTCTCTCTCTCTCTCCCCCTCCCTTCCCTCTCTAAAAATAAATAAATAAAATCTTAAAAAATATATATATATATAAATACCATGTTAATTTCATTTCCTTATATGATGACTGACATTAGAGGAAAATTAATAATCTTAACGATTTTCATCTTTATCAAAGTGATATTCTTTGTGCAATTCTGTAAATACAAAGAATGTTGATAAATTTTTCCTACCATTTTCTGAACTAAATCCATAGTAAGTCAAAACACTACTATGGTAATTTTTGAACTTCCACTACAGCAAACTTAGCAAGAGATAGCATGGAAATAACAAATATATAATCATGGAACAGGAGCCCATATATGATAATATGCCTTCCCTTATTTGACAGTCACAACTAAACTTTTTCCTTTCTCTCTCTCCCTCCCTCTCTCTCTCTATTACTATTGCAAAACCACAACACAAAGTCAGGTTCCCTGTGTTACTTAGACTACCTGCTATAATCTCTTCTTTATCCACAAAATTAATACCACCTCCTCATCACAAATCATCAATTAATTGTAAATCTCAACAAACCACATTTCAGAGTACCACAGGTTAGCTTTTCACTGTTAATCATTTAAAACAATGCATGTTCTTCAGACTGAGATGTCCTCTCCTAGAGATTATATAGCCATAGCATCAAAAAAGGGTTTTGGCCCTGGCAGGTGCGGCTCAGGGGATTTAGTGTGAGCTGCAAAGCAAAGGGCTGCCGGTTTGATTCCCAGTCAGGGCACACGCCTGGGTTTTGGGCCAGGTTCCCAGTGGGAGCCACGTGAGAGGCAACCACATATTGATGTTTCTTTCCCTCTCTTTATCCCTCCCTTCCCCTCTCTAAAAATAAATAAATAAAATCTTTTTTTTAAAAAAAGGGATTTTGGTAGTGGTCACTGTGAGGGCAATTGGAACCATACTATGACACCTACTTCCCCCTTTTCCTGTTCTATTCTCTAGTTATCATTACTGCCTTTTCAGTCTCCCAATACTACTTCTGGTCTCTAGGAAAAGCGTCTGATCTCTGATCTCTACTTAAAGAATAGAGGGACATTATCACTGCTTGCCCTTTCTCAACTGCAAGAAAACACTGATAATAAAATGAGCCTGATATTGCAACATTAAGTACACATTACCAATGATATAATCTTAGCCAAAAATATGTAACTTATATCCATCAAGTTTGCTTATATAGCTACTACTTTATAGAAAATAGAGGAATAAGATAAATTATGTAAAACACGGAAACTACCAGACAGATAGGACACCTGGTTTTGTCCCTACTGTGAGTCAATGTCATGAAAAAAGGGACCATGCTAAATTAAAAGAAACTTAAGTGGCACTAATTAAGGCATGGCCCTGAATTAGATATTCACTGTGACACAACTTTAAAGTACATTCCAGAATAGATTGGAAAAAAAAATTTTTTTAAGATTTTATTTATTTATTTTTAGAGAGAGAGAGAGAGAGACATCAATGTGTGGTTGCTGGTGGCCGTGGCCTGCAACCCAGGCATGTACCCTGACTGGGAATCGAACCTGTGATGCTTTGGTTCACAGCCTGCGCTCACTGCACTGAGCTACGCCAGCCCGGGCCAGATTGGAAAAAATTTTAAAAGGAAAGTTGCGGGGATTGTTAAGTGAAAAAAAAAGTGGGTTTCAAAAGAGTATCTATTGGGCTGGTCACAAGCCGGTTGGGTTTCCATGAGACGGCTCAAGTAGCACTTAGCTGTCTCTAACTTCATTCAACACAGTTCTGTTAGACTGCATTGTGACAGTTGTCATATCAGTGTGATTTTTTAAAACTTACCAAAATTCGTGGTTTTGTGCAGCCATTTTAATATTGAAGATAGAAGAAAATAAGCAATATTTTCAGCATATTATGCTGTATTATTCCAAGAAAGGTAGAAATGCAACTGAAATGTAAAACATATATATCTGTGCACTGTATGGAGAAGGTATTATGTTTGATCAAATGTGTCAAAAATGGTTTGCGAAGTTTCGTACTGAAGATTTCTCCCTGGATGACCAGATGAAGTTAATAGTGATCAAACCAAGACATTAATTGAGAACAAACAACATTATAACATGTGGGAGATAGCCAACACACCCAAAACATGCAAATCAGTAATTTTATTGGTGAAAATGAAAATGTGTCTTTTATTTTATGAAAAAAAAAAAAACAACACATAAGCTTTTTGGCCAACGCAATATATATATTCACCAAACAAACCAGCAATTCCACTCTTAAAACCACTCTATTAAGTACTTAATGAAAAAATGCATATATATATGTACACACATACGCACATATATGTATATATGAACACACAAAGACTTATTTGTGGATGTTCATGGTGGCACTATTCACAATCACCAAAAACTGGAAACAACCAAACTGTCCATCAACAGATGAATGATAACAAACTGCAGGACAAAAACAATAGAGTACTCAGTAATAAAAAGGAACAATTTTCTATTACTTCTACCAACTCTGGTGGTGATACCACAACTGTACATATTTTTCCAAACTCATAAAAATATACACTTAAAATGGATAAACTTTAAATTTTATAGTATGTAAATTATACCTAAATAAAGATGATTTCAAATGTAATAAAAATTAAAGGCATTCTGCGCAGTTCTATCTTATTTTAGCTAAAGTGTCTGCATGCATTTGTGTGGATGTGTAACTACTGCCAGAAAGATGCACAGAAAGAGACCCAGGAACAAATGTGTTAATGGCAGCATCACTGTGTGGGTAAGGTTATGGAGTGCCTCACGCTTTCTAATTTCATATGATGCACACATTCAGCTTTCATGATAATAAAAGGGGGGTTTATTAAAGTAAAGATCAACTTTGATTTTACATTTTCTTATGCAAATGTCTGTGAGTTCCAATCTGTGTTTTACAGGTTATAAATTTTTTTATTTTTCAATTACAATATAAATATAATTATAGTTGTGATTTGGGAAGTAAAACTTTGTTAAAACAGTATTTCCAGGCTTCTGGTTAAGATGGCAGCATAGGTAAACACGTCTCACCTCCTCACACAACCACATCAGAATTACAACTAAATTATACAATAATCATCACCCAGAATTGTCAGAAATCAAGTTGAATGGAAGTCTGACAACAACAGAATTAAAGAAACAACATTCATCCAGACTGGTAGGAGGGGCAGAGATGTGTAATGTGCTGGCCCCGTATCCACGTGTGGTGGATAAAAATTTGGAAGGGGTATCTCAGGAGTGAGGAGTCCCAGCTCTACACCAGGCCCCCAGCTTAGGGTTCCAGTGCAAGGAAGAATAGTCCCCACAACTTCGAGCTACAAAAACCAGTGAGGACTGAGTCGGTGGAAAAGTAGTTTCTCTTAAAGAGTCCATACACAGACTTACTCAGACTTACTCCCCTCTGAGCTCCAGCACTAGGGTGGCAGCTTGAAAGGTACCAGTGGCATACAGGAAGGAACTAAAGTGTCTGCCATCAAGGTGAGACCTAGGGGACAGCTTTCTCCCAGACGGAAAGGCAGGCAGAGGCCACTGTCCCTTTTCTGAACCCTCCTCTCTCAGAACCACATAGCCAGCAGGCCAGTGCCATATCTGAGACACCATCAACCTGGCTAACACCGTTTGCCCCACCCTGGAGGTCCCCTTAGGCTCCATCCCATGCAACTTACAGCTGTTAACAGTGGCTTGTCCACATGAATGGCTGGTCTTAGATCAAGCTTCACAACTTCCAAAATACTTTCAAACAAGCAATAGCCAGCCTCAGAGACTCCCGAGCTCCCATACCTCTTGCTAAGTGGCCCCAGACATGGCACTAGCAGCAGACAGCCTAGATTCATAGCTTGACTATGCCTGGGAATCTCTAAGCCCAGCACAAGTAGCAGCCATCTCAGATTGCTTTATAGCTTAGGCAGGGTGGCACTGGGCAAAACACAGGTGGGCACTGACCTTGGCCTGCACCACCAGAAAACCCAGGTAATGTGAACCCAGTGGACAGCTACAGACTATGTCAGAGCACCACCACTCTGCTCCTGCATGGATCCTCTATGGAGGGCAGAGATTGGTCTACAATGGACACAGCCAGTCCTCACAGCTGACTGGGCTGGGTAAATCATCCCCATTAACCTGCCAACAGCAACCAAAGCTACAAGAGAAGGGTATACTCAGCCCACACAAAGGGCACACCTCAAGTACCAAGCTTGGGTGATAGGGGAGGCTGTCCCACTGGACTCTATAGGACACCTACTACATTAGGTCATGCTACTATGACAGGAAGTCATAGTAGCTCTACCTAACACATACAGACAAACACAGGGAGGCTGCCAAAATGAGGAGACAAAGAAACATGGCCCAAATGAAAGAACAGATCAGCCCTAGCTGGTGTGGCTCAGTGGACTGAGTGCCAGCCTACAAACCAAAGGGTCAACGGTTTGATTCCCAGTCAAGGCACATGCCTAGGTTGTGGACCAGGTTCTCAGTATAGGGAGTGCTCAAGAGACAACCACACATGGATGTTTCTCTCCCTTTCTTTCTCCCTCCCTTCTCCCTCTCTAAAAATAAATAATAAATATATATATAAAGTCTAAAAATATATATAAAAAGAACAGCACTTTTTAAAAAAAAAAGAAAGAACAGATCAAAGGTCCAGAAAAAGAACTAAACAAAAGGGAGATAAGCAATCCATCAGATGCAGAGTTCAAAACACTAGCTATAAGGAAACTTAGTGAGGACCTCAACAGCATAAAAAAGATCCAGTAAGAAACCAAGGATACACTAATTGAAATAAAGAACAATTTACATGGAAACCACAGTAGAGTGAATAAAGCCAAGGATCAAATCAATGTTTTGGAACATAAGGAAGAAAGAAACAACCAATCAGAACAAGAAAAAAGAATCGAAAGAATGAGACAGAGAGAAGTTTTTTCCTCACAAACAGAAGAGAAACAGCAAGAAACTGGAAACCGCCCTGGCTGGCATAGCTCAGGATTCAGCGCAGGCTGCGAACCAAAGCATTGCAGGTTCAATTCCCAGTCAGGGCATATGCCTGGGTTGCAGGCCACGATCCCCAGCAACCACACATTGATGTTTCTCTCTCTCTCTCTCTTTCCCCCTCCCTTCCCTCTCTAAACATAAATAAATAAATAAATCTTTAAAAAAAAACATTAAAAAAAAAAGAAAGAAACTGGAAACCTATTTGAAAAACAAATAAAAGAAAACTTCCATAATTTGGTGAAGGAAATAGACATGGAAGTCCAGGAAGCACACAAAATCCCAAACAAGATGGACGCAAAGAAGCCCTCTCCAAGACACATCATAATTAAAATGCCAAAGGTGCCCTGGCTGGAATGGCTCAGTGGATTGGGCACCAGCCTGCAAACCAAAAGATTGCTGGTTTGATTCTCGATCAGGGCACATGCCTGGGTTGTGGGCCAGGTCTCCAGTTGGGGGCGTGTGAGAAGCTACTGATCAATGTTTCACACATTGATTATTTTTCCCCCTCTCTTTCACCTGCTATTCCCCTCCCTCTAAAAATACATAAATAAAACCTTTTTTAAAATGCCAAAGGTTAAGGAAAAAGTCTCTTAAAAGCAGCAAGAGAAAAGAAGTTAGTTACCTACAGGGGAGTTCCCATAAGACTGTCGGCTGATTCTCAAAAGAAACTTTGCAGGCTAGAAGGGATTGGCAAGAAATATTCAAAGTCATGAAAAGTAGGGACCTAACAACCAAGATTGCTCTACACAGTAAAGATATTATTTAGAATCAAAGAGCAGATAATGAACTTCCCAGACAAGAAAAAACTAAAGTAGTTCATCACCACCAAACCATTATTATATAAAATGTTAAAAGGACTTATTTAAGAAAAAGAAGATCAAAACTATGAACAATAAAATGGCAATAAATACATATCAACAATTGAATCTAAAAAACAAACTAAACAAACAAGAACAGAGACAGAATCATGGATACAGAAAGCATTTTGATGGTTGTCAGATGGTAGGGGGGCTATCGGAGAACAGGTGAGGAGGTGAGGGGATTAAGAAGTACAGATAGGTAGTTACAGAATAGCCATGAGGATGTAAAATACAGTATAGGAAGTGGAGTAGCCGAAAAATGTATACACAGGAGCCATGGACATGAATGATGATGTGTGGATTGCCTGAGGGAATGGGGGTGCTGGGCGGAGAGGAGTGTGGGGGAAAAAATTGGGACAACTGTAATAGCATAATTAATAAAACATAATTTTTTTAAAAAATAGTATTTCCAGCCCTGCCTGGTGTGGCTCAGTGGATTGAGACCAGCCTGTGAACCGAGAGGTCGCCGGTTTGATTCCCAGTCAGGGCACATGCATGGGTGGTGCATCAGGCCCCCGGTTTGGGGGCAAATGAGAGGCAACCTGTTAATGTATCTCTCACACACTGATGTTTCTCTCCCTCTCTTTCTCCCTCCCATACCCTGTAAAAGTAAATAAAGAAAATCTTTTTAAAAAATAGTATTTCCCATGTAAACAATTCTTTTCTTTGGTTCATAGTGAATATACATTCAAAGAAAAGGATACATTCCAAGCATTATATTTGGGTTATATCGTCTCTCTGATTTCTTCCCATACACAACAGCAACCTACTCTACCTACTGAAGACCAAAAGCACTATTAAATTTAGGTTCAAACATCAACCTTTGTAACAGTTTTTTTTAAATAGCTATCATCCAAAAGAAACAAGAATTAATTTAATTTTATGTAAAGCACTCTTGTTTTTAGAAAAATAAGTAGTGAATGAACAGCATATTAAATTAAAACTATGGGCTAAAACAGCTTTGAGCTATATTTATTATTTTTAATAATAATTACAAATACACGTCAAACGCACTACATGCAGCCGAGTTTGAGGAAGCTTTCACATGCAACAGTGGTGTCAGAGACTGTCTCTCACTACTCCTCAAGCATTTACAGAGTTTTCTCGGGTCACAGAAAAGTGATAGGTACAGGAAGAGGTTTGAGGTTTTTGTCTGCGGTTTTGTTTTTGGGTTTTTCTTTTTTTTTGAATGTGTATGTGGGTCTGTGGTTTGGGGTTTGTTTAAGGGAGGGGTTTTTTTGGTTATTTTTGTTTTGGTTTGGTGTTTTGTTTGCTTTTTTGTTTTTTTGGCATGCTTTTAAATGGAGTTAATTAACACAAAAAGATAAACAACAAATACCGAATCCCTACCACATGCAAAGCATTGTTTTAAATACCTGCTTACATTCTCTTTTAGTTAACAATTCTCTGGGACAGCTATTACTGTCCCATTACATATATGAGAACACTGAGACACAGCAGTTAAAATTTGTCAAAACTCATACAACTAGCAAGTAACAGAGCCAAAACTTAAAAATGTGAATCTAGGTTTGTATCCATACTTAAGCTTTCAAAGATAATTCTTTCTCATTATTTTGGTGTGGGGGTGAGGATTTGAAATGGAAAATTGGATCACTCTACCACTAAATGATGAAGTTAAAAGATATATCCCAAACTCAACTGCATTTCCTCTATGTTATAGCAATGAACTAATGATGAAAAATGAATACAAAATAAATTTTTAAAAAAAACACTTCCATGTACAACAGCATCCAACAATAAAATACTTAGGAATAAATTTTTGAAAGAAGTGCAGGATTTGGACCTGAAAACTATAAAACATCATTGAAAAGAACAGAATAAACACAGTCCCTATAAAAATCCCAGCTATTTTTTGGCGGGCATTGATAAACTGATCCTAAAACCCAAGGGACCTAGAAAAGCCAAAACAGTCTTGAAAAAGAACCACAAAGCTACAGAACTTACACTTAATTTTGAAACCTATTAAAAAGCTACTGTAATCAAATATTGTAGTGCTGGCATGAGCACAGACAATAGAATAGAATAGAGAGTTCAGAAATAAACCTAACATGTGGTCAGTTGATTTTCAGTAAGGGTACAAAGGCCATTCAGTGAGATAACAATTTTTTCAATATACAGTGCTAGAACAACTGGATCAACATATGCAAAAGAATGAATCTGGATCACTACTTTACACCATACACAAAAATTAACTTAAAATGGATCGACAACAGAAGCATAAGGGCTAAGGATTTAAGACTCGCAGAAGAGCCCTGGCTGGTGTGGTTCAGTGGATTGAGCATTGGTCTGCAAACCAAAGGGTGGGGTGCAGGGAATGTCCCCATTAGGGGGCGTGTGAGAGGCAACCACACATTGATGTTTTGGTGTTTCTCTCCCGGCCTGTTCCCCTTTCTAAAAACAAAATAAATAAAATCTTTAAAAAAAAATTCTTAGAAGAAAGCATAGGGGTAAACCTTCATGACTTTGGGGTTGACAATGGATTCTAAGATATGACACCACATGCATAAAGAACAAAAAAAAAATAGATAAACAACTTCATCACAAAAATGTTTTGCAACAAAGAACATTATCAAAAAAGTAAAATGACAACCTACAAAGTGGGAGAAAATATTTGCAAATCATATATCTATTAGGAGTTAGTATCCAGAACATTTAAAGAATTCCTACAACTTAATAAAAAGACAAATAACGGGGGAGAAAATTGTACTTGAACATTCATTTAAATTAAAAAAAAAGACAAATAACTCAATTTTAAAAATGGATCCCCCCTGCCAAAAAATGAACAGAGATTTGAATAGACATTCCCCTGAAAAGAATACATAAATGGCCAATAAGCACAAAAAAAATATGCCTAATATCATTAGTCAACAGGGAAATGCAAATCAAAACTGCAGTGAGATGCCATTTTACACCTACTAGAGTGGCTGAAGTTAAAGACAGACAACAACAAGTATTGGCAAGGATGTAAAGAAACTGGAACCCTCACACATTGCTGGTGGGAATGTTAAATGATGCAGCCCAGTGCCTTAGAAAATAGTCTGTCAGCTCCTGAAAAGGTTAAAATAAGAGTTACCACGTGACCCAGCAACTGGGATAGACCCCCCAAAATTAAAACATATGTCCACACTAAAAGCTGTACATAAATGTTCATAGCAGCATTACTCATAATAGAGATGGCCCTCCATATCCAGGTTTCACATCAATGGATTGCAAATAGTCACCTAAGACCTGGCCAGGTAGGTCAGTTGGTTAGAGCCCTGTCCCAATATGCTAAAGTTGTGCATTTGATCTCTGGTGAACCCACAAGAAGCAACAAATGAATGCGTAAATAAATGAAACAAATCAACGTTTCTCTCTCTTTCCCTTTCTCTCTCTCTTAAATCAATACATATAAATAACTACTATTTTTAAAAGAAAATAATCAAAGAAAAGTTATGTTGTTGCTAACATGTACCATGTAGTAAAGCCTAGGATGGTTGCCTCTGAACAGAGACTTTTTTTCTTGTTCTTTTTTTCTTTCCTACACAGTACAGTATAACAAGTATTTATATATCATTTACACTGTGTTAGGCGTTATAAGTAATCTGGAGATGATTTACTATATACAGGAGGACGTACATAGATAATATGCAGATATTATACCATTTTATACAGGGGACTTGAGCACCCTAGGTTCTTGGTGCCTGTGGGGGCCTCTGGAGCCAATCTCCCACAGACACCAACAGGCAAATACGACCGAAAAGTACGCCCTGTCTGGTGTGGCTCAGTGGGCTGGGCATCATCCTCAGAGCCAAAAAGTCACTAGTTCAATTCCTGGCTAGGGCACATGCTTGGGTTGCAGGCGGGGTCCCTGGTTGGGGGCAAGCAAGAGGCAGCGAACTGACATTTCTCTTGCACATCAATGGTTCTCACCCTCTCTTTCTCCCTCCCTTCCCCTCTCTCTAAAAACAAATAAATAATATATTTTTTAAGTAGAAAAATTCACATCTATCAACAGATGAGTGAATAAACAAAATGTGGTATATCCCTCCAACGGAAGATTACTCAGCAATAAAATGGACTAGCCTACTGATACATGCTACAACATGGATGAGCCTCAAAAAAAAAATTGTGCTAAATGAAAGAAACTAGTCATAGAAGAAAACATGTTAAATTATGGTTAATGTCTAGAATAGTTAAATTCATAGAGACCGAAAGGAGGTTAGTTATTATTGCCAGGGGCTGAAAGAAAGGCCAATAAGGAATGCTAACAGGTACTGGCTTCCTTTGTGGGGCGATGAAAATGCTCTAAAAATAGATAATGGTGATGTTGGACATATAGTGAGCATACTATAAACTAAGAATTGTACACTAAAGACTTTAATTTTATGGTAGGTGAATTATCTCAACAAAGTTTTTATAAAAAGTCAGTCACGGGCACATGGTGTACAGCATGATGACGTTAGTTAATAATACTATATTGTATGTGAGGGAGTTGTTAAGAGAGTATATCTTAAAAGTTCTCAATGGGGAAAAAAAATTTGTGACTATCCGTGGTGACAGATGTTTACTAGACTAATTGTAGTGATATTTTTGTAATATATACGAATATCAAATTATTCTGATGAAAACCTGAAACTAGTAAGTTATATGGCAATTATACCTCAATTTTAAAAATTAAAAAATAGCCCTGGCTGGTGTGGCTCAGTTGGTTGCAGCGTCGTCCCATAAACCAAAAGGTTGGGGTTCAATTCCCAGTCAGGGCACATGCTTAGGTTTGGTCTCAGGTCAGACCACATAGGAGAAGCATCCGATGTTTCCCTCCCGCATTGTGTTTCTCTCCTTCTCTTTCTCCCTCCCTCCCCCTCTCTCTAAAATCAGTAGGCACGTCCTCGGGTGAGGATTAAAAATAATAACATCCACACAAACTATTGTACAAAAATGTCATACTAAGACAATAAAGCATCTAATTTTTCAATACTTATTTAGATGCAATCTCAACTCCTAAAGACTTGTCTTCCTACACATTCATATTTTGTCAGTGAACAAAAAAAGAAGCTAATGAAATGAAAACAACTACTGAAATTCAAAAAACATGAAAAAACCCTGAAATATCAAATAACTTTCAATCAAATAAATATTTAAACATTGACTCTGAACTAAATATAAATCTCAGTTTCAAAATATTATATACAGAGGACAAATACTCAGAGGTTTAAGCTAATCTCCAACTTTTCCCAATAAACAATAATTCAGGTTTGCTTTGATGAAAATGTACATATTTACCTGCCTGAAATGAACAAAATCCTACATGCCTAGTGTTCCCATATGATGGAGAGAAAAAAAACATGAAATTTTTTGTTTTGGGGGGGGGAGGTGGAGCATGCAAGTTTTTTATTCAGAATTTTGTTTCAGAATAAGTTTTAACCTAGCTAGGGTATACATAGTTTATGGTTTATACTAAACAATGTATCCTCTGCTTTGCCTACAACATACTCAGAACAAGGCATTACAAAGAGTCACAAAAGTTATGTTGGGGCCTGATAAAAATCACATTATACAGTAATCTGACGTTCAATAATCTCAAAAAGCTCCTGAAAATATCGCACGCACTGTTGTGGAAACTCCCAAAGTCATTCACTGAGCCTTCCCACAAACACTGACCAAGCACCCCCCAGCGCGGAGCACCGCACCTGGTACCAGAACGCCACGCTGAGCTGTGAACAGAACAGGCCCAGCTCACAGGAAGACAGTGCTTACCAAGTGGGCCTGATCATAGTAACTTGGGAGCTTGTTAAAAACTCAAAATCTGTCCGCGTGCCTTGGAGAGCCCGTGGGCCTGGGGTGAGTGGTGACGCCTGCATTTTCATCAAGGGCTCCTCTACCCCGGCTGTTTTGAGAACCCAGTGCTCAGGGCCGTCCCATCCCATCCTGCAAGATGCCACACCTCCAAAGTCCATTTCGCTCAGCATCCTTCACCCTGACCAATACTCCAAACACACCACGAAGCTGGGGTGGATGTCTGCAAACATTCCCAAATCATTCCGTACTAAGCCACCGACAGATTTGCTTCCTTCCTGGGACGGACAGCTCACTCACTGAGATTCCACCTGGGGATGTCTGCACCTGAGCCTCCCGCGACTGCACCGACACCTGTCTCCCAGCGGCTGCAGCCTACCTCTCCCGTGGGCCGCGGGTTTGCGGCCCGCCGTCCCGCAAGCACGGAGGTAAGGCGCGCGCATTAGGCGCCGACTGTATACCGCTAAACCCCCCCCCCGCCCCGCAACCCCGGCACGTGCACACAAAACCCCGCAAAAACTGGGGCAGGCGACAGACCAGGTCCCGCCGCCCCGCGATGCAAGGCGGGGTTCGAACCCGTACGGCGGGGCGGGCTCCGCCTCGCGGGCGCTAGTCAGCCGCGGAGGCCCGGCCCGGCTCGCACCGACGGAGTTTCACAAAGAAAGTCTCCCGGCCCGCGCCCCTCACGCACTCACCGGCGCAGGCGGCGACTCGGGCTCCCGCCGCCTACGACTCCGTGCCGGGGTCGGCCCCGGGGTCGGCTCGAGCGCCGGCGGCGGCAACTGCTCCATCCCCGCGGGCCCCGGGCCGTGTCCGCTTCGAGCTAACGGTCCCGCCAGCTAGGCGCGCGCGCCGGCTCCGCGCGCCATGTTCCCGCCGTGCCGCGCGCCCCCGCGGCGACCCCCACCACCTCCCCCGCGACCAGGCGCGCACGCGCTCGCCGCGCCCGCTCCCCGCGCGCCCCCGCGGCACACCCCCCACCCACCGCGCAAGCGCGCACTCGCCGCGCCCCCTCCCCTCGGGCCCCGCCTCGCGCCCTCCTAGCCGGCCGCTGTTCCCGGCGTAGTACCCACCCCCTCTGCTCCTGTCCGGCCCTGCTGGAGCGCTCGCTGTTCTGGGTTCGGCGCCGCCGCCTGCCGCACTGCGGCGACCCCAGGCCAGGCTCCTCGGCCTCTTCCTGGCACTGCTCCGTTTGCTTCACCCTGTACGCTTGGTCTGGGGGCGAAAGTCTGGGCCACGAGGGAATTACCCTCAAGAAGTGCCGGGCGAAGAGGTGTCTAAGATGATGAGAGATCGTGGAGGTGTGCGAGCACGTGCGCTAGCATAATTGGCAGAGTGAATGCCGGTGTCTCTGGCAGTGTCAGACTCTATTAAGACCCTTAGAATCCCGCATCTCTAACTTTTGCGTGATTAACGTCAGGTGTCCGGGGGTCTGTTTCTTCTTAATAGGAAGGTCTGACAACGAAAGCGTGTTGGGAGGACACAATGAAATAACCCAGATAAAATGTCAACAATGCGCCTAAGACGTACCAAGTGGTCATCGAGTGTCAAGACCTCTTACAAAATAGTTTTGCTTAATTAAGTCTTGCCTCCATTTTTCAAACTGGAAAAATTTGAGTAGATCACTTGACTGAGCCAGAGAACCTCGATTTCTAAGTTTGCAAAGGGAGAGTGGCAGAAATAACTCAGAGATGAGCTTTCAGCAGACGACACATGTGTGTCCCTGAGCACAATGTCTGGCACACACCAAGTTCTTCAAGCTTCACTGATATGACTCTGGCCCTATCCTTCCAAGACTCCTAAAAGTTTAGTGAAAGGGGCTCTGCTCCCAAACTTTGTGGTGTAATTAGCTGGGAGGGGTTCACTCAACCTTGAAGCTGGAAGGACTGTTACTTCCCACATCTTTGCTTTCCATTCTCTGCCCCAAACCTCTCTGAAAACCCTAAAGTTGGCAGAAAAACAGGAGTAGGGAATGTTTTCCCTAGTAAAACATTACTTTCTTAGGGGCAAAAAAGGAGTCTCCAAGCTTCTCTTGGAGTTTGCAAATGGTTGAATGTATTAGTCTGATCTTTTCCAGATACAAGTGACAAACAAACAAACAAACAAAAACAACTCAGCCTGAAGTAAAATAAAACAGGGAACATACTGAAAAGTCCTGGGTGGTACCTCATTGCAGGCATAGCTCGAGCTAGGCACTCAAACAATAACCTCAGTCTCTCTCCAATCTTAGCTCTGCTTCCCCCTGTGATGACTTCATTCTCTTTCCAGTGTCCTACCTCATATCTGACCAGGAAAGCAGGAGCTGATTCCCAATAGTTCCCTTTAAAATCTCAGGGTTAACTTTCATTGCAACCATTTGGGTCACCTGCCCTTGCCTGAGCCAATCACAAGATTGGCCAGACCCGGCTATATGGAGCCCCTCTAGGAAATGGGTACAGTCAAGTTCTCCTGCAGGACATGGAGTGGGAGCAAGTGGGATGAGGGATGTCTTCCCCAGAAAAATGGGGATGCAGTTAGAATAAGAGGTATAAGGTGGAGGACTGGCACAGTTAAGACTGTCCACTGCACCATCACCTAGGCACACAGCATGTCCACCATAGAGCAGCATGCTTGTTCTTCAGAAGAAAGTGGCAATTACCTCAGTCGCTTGAAAATGCCCCTCCACCTCTGCCCCCACCACACACCCCAGATCTGGCATTCCTCAAATCTGCTTTGTCAAAGGCATCTCAATTGTGTACCCATTTTGTCTGCCCTCCAAAAAGCTGAACAGATGATACTTCCTTGCTCATCCTTGCTTAAGAACTTTCAATGGCTGCCCGCCCCCCCACCCCCGGCTACTTATGTGGCCCTCCCACTTTTAATGATGGAAGCCAACACCGATGGATCCCTTACCACATACATGCCAGGCACTTTAAATAGGCCACTGAATCCTCATAAACACCATATGAGGTTGGTACTCTTACTGTACCCGTTTCGAAGTCACTTGCCCAAAGCCAAAGTCAGAAAATGCAGAGTTCAGATTAGCACAATATTGTTCTTACCACTGATGTTGTCATCCATTTGCTCCCTTTCATTTGTGCAAGTTTCAAAGTCCTGTGATCATCCTCAGCGGGATGGCCAGTGGGGTGATCTCTACCAGGAAAAGCTCCTAGGCCACAGGTGGCAAACACAAGGCCCTTGGGCCGAATCCAACTCTCCATCTGGTTTTATTCAACCCGGCACCTTGTTTCTACCCTGCGACAGCACCAAGCTCTCACTTAACTGTTAAGCAGTAGTTACATGTATACAGTCCTAAAGTTACATTCGGCCCTTTGAAGGCACCCGCAAGGCTGATGGGGCCCCCAGTGAAAATGAGTTTGACACCCCTGCCCTGGGCACCCCTTCAGCTCCCTAGTGAGGGGCGGACTCTTAGCTTTATCATCTCCCCCTCCCCCATTTCATGGGATGGAGGACCCTCCCCCCAAGAAATAAGAGGTTATAAAGCAGATGTTACGTGGCCCTAGGTCAGCAGCGGATACTTCCCCATGGGTGAGTGTATTTGCTTCTTATGGCTGCTGTAACAAATTATCACAAATTGGGTGGCTTCAAACAGGGCAGGTTTATTCTCTCATAGTTTCATATGGTTAGTTAAGGTGTAGGGACTGGTTCCTTCCAGAGCTCTTAGGGGACAATCCATTTCCTTGCCTTTTTTCAGCTTCTAGTGGAATCCTATATTCCTTGGCTTGTGGCCTCTCTCCATTTTCAAAATGCTTCACTCCATCTCTTCTGACTCCTCCTGTGTCCCCCTTAAAATCATTGTCATGACATTGGGCCTACCCCAAGAAGATAGGACAATCTTCCCAGCTCAAGACCCCAACCTGCAGTCTCTTTCGCCATGTAAAGAACATATTCGTAAATTCTGGGGATTACGATGAGACCATCTTTGGGAGCCATTATTCAGCCTACTGTGGTGTATATAATCAGACGAAGCTAATACAAAGTGCTCTAGAAATAGAAAAGAGCTGGCTGACTGCCCCAGAGGGAAAAATGCCCCGAGAAACCATAGCCTCAACATTATTCAAATGAGTTAAACCCCATCTAACTTGGCAATCTCGACCCCATTCCTTTAAATATGAAAACCACCTAAATCCCCATCTCACCCCCAGGCCAGCCAAGCCTCAGAATACTTGCACACCCTTTTCTCATGGAAAATGCCAACCACTACCCGCACTGCATGGGGCAACAGCTGTGTGCCCCAGACGCTACCCTGGCTGGCTCACTGGTGGCATCTGAACCGAGGGACTCGTTTTACGGCATGGCCAGCAAGCTACAATGTGGCATCAACCAGCTGAGGTTACAAAGAGAAGCAAAATGAGTGGGTCAGAGACAAGAGGAGGCAGCCATTAGAACCATCTGGTGTCCCAGCCTCTCCCAGGTCCAGCCACCTGCAACCTGGAAAACAAATGCCCTTTTCCACAAAGTAACTCGAATGGGCCTCTTGGTCCTTGCAATTAGGGTGTCCCAACGTTCAGATGATAGGGCTGTACCCACCCATAATTTAACACACTGACATTCAAGATTTAGACATGTCTCTTCTGAGTTTTGTCAGAGTCGACATCTCTGAGTCTAATTAAATACGGGACTAAGGAAACGAGGAATACTAGGGTTCGAAAGAGCTGGGTTGGGGCCCAGCTCTGCCACTAACAACTGTGTGACACTAGACAAGTCATCTTGTTCCGTCAGCCTGGGTTCCTCACCTGTAACATGAGGGTGGTCAGGGGACCTGGCCCAATCACTCGGAGGATGAGACAAGACCAACGGAGGGAGGAGGGGTTTTACATGGGCCCTTCTTGATCATTTTGGGTCAGCAGGACACAACCACATGCTTTATCTGCATTTCTAAAACTGAAACATCTCTGCAAATGAGTCACCCTTAACTCATTCCACAGAAAAGACTGAATTGATATGCCTTGAAGTCTTCTCTCTCCCTTTTACTGAGAAATCTGCTACAGAAATATACATGTCTGGTTACAGGACTCTGCTGGTTACTACACATAATACAGTAGATGTGCCAAGCAGGTCCCCTTGCTAAAATCATGAAAATACTGAGTTTTACAACTTATCCGGTGCCAAGGTTTCAGGTGCCAAGACTGTGGTGGTGTATCTTTTTAAAAAAAAATTTATTGTGGGAAAATATACACAACAAAATGTAACATTTTAATTTGAAGTACACAGCTCAGATTAGGCACACGCACACTGTTGCACAATGATCAGTATCATCCACCTCCAAAACTTTTCATCTGGCAAAACACACACTTTGTATCTGTTGAACCAAAACTTCCCCCACCCCCAGCTCCAGGCAACCACCCTCTACTTTCTGTCTCTGTGAGTCTGACTACTCTAGGTGCCTCTTAAGTGGAATCACACGATATGTAGCATATGTCCCTGAGCGCAACTGTGGACCTGTATCTTTACAAGGGCAAGGATGAGAATTTGAAACGGATCCATGCACCCACGTACCTACTCTCAGGAGGACTTGGGCAACCAGCCAGTCTCTGTTAACTCCACCCCAATTTCACCGTGCCCCTTTCCCTGAAAGTTTCTAGGGAGCCTTTAGAATTTATTTGCATCTGGTCCAACGTGAAACCAGGGACACATCCTGAGAAATGTGCATGCAAAGTAGAGTGACAGACAAAAAGCACATGATTTCAAATACACAAAAAAGCATGCCAACTAAAGAGCGGATCACCAAGCCAAAGCACAAAGCCCAGGTCCCACAAGGTTTTTAATTGTGTATCGATGACTATGGATAAGTGACTCTTCCCGTAACCAGAACACAAACTACCAAAAAACAAATATAAAGAAAATCCCAGCAGAGTTCCAGAAGATACATTTCTTTCACGTTCAGTGTTCACGAGACAGCAGCACATACAGCCAGGCGTTTTGTGGTGCCGGTGTCCTCCGGTTCCCCTTCAAGGAGCCGTTTTCGACTTGTAGAAGGCTGGAAAAAAAAGAAAAGAAAGAAATGTTCAAAGGAAACCACTGGCTGATTGAAGATTATCAAAGTTTCCCAATATGCTCCCAGCACATTTGGAGCATCTCATGTGAAACTCCAAGCACCAAGAAGTACTGGTTGTCCTCACTGACATCTGAACCCCCACCAAGCCGCCTGGACACAGACGTACTCATCAAACGGATACTTCTCTCCCTGTGGCTTCCTATCACTCAATGGTGTATATTTAGAGTAAGCAGCATAACCAGCCTCCTCTTGGTCATCTTCTCCTAAATCATGAAGTTTAAAGAGACAGCAGTACCTTTTACTGGGAGCCCAAAGTCTTGCTCTTTTGTGGGAAGACAGCCTTTTTTGTGTCATTGTTTTCCCGTTTACAAAATCGCAAGGGGAGAGGGGAAAAGGAGCATTATTATTTACCAAAAGGCAAACAAAGAATGAACAGATGTTAACTTCTACTTACAAAGAACTTGGGAGAAGTAAAATTATAACCAATAAATCATTAACCACTCCCCCAATTTTGAACCTTTCAATAAATTCAAATATGAACCTCTAATACAGTCTTTTAATCTTGCCTTGCAGGAGACTTCTTGAATGACAATCCCTAGCTGTGCTTCCCTAATGTATTAAGAATATCCTTCATTATTAAATCTTATAAGGGTACTAAAGCAGACCAAACTGAAACAAAGTATCTACTACATTATTCCCTAAAAAATAAAACTGCTATTAAAGCGGCCATTCAAATTCATCACCCTTGCTCATGGGCTCTTTAAACTTGGCCTCCACATAATGACCACCATCTGGAATACCTGGGCTGGGAACTGGGGCAAAGCTGTCGACTTATTTTCTTCAAAAAGCAAATTTTGAAATTTTCTCTTCATGTCTTCATCCTAGAAAGAAATGAAAAGCAGAAGTAGGCTGTGTTGGAGAGAAAGATCCTAGAAAGATACAGCTAGGAAGCTCCTGGAAACAGGGAAGTGGGCAAAGACATCCGGTCTGCCACCAGAGTGGCACGCCTTTGCAGAAGCTCTGGGAGGGAAAGGGCCACCTGCCTTCCCAGGGTAGTCTAATTGGTGGTCAGTGCTCAGTCAGCGCTGACTGAATCAAAACCACAGGCTTAAGAGGTCTGGGTGGGTCAGAGAGAACTACCAATCTAAACAGTCAGGAGACTTTCAGAACCAGCAGCCCAGATCCTGACAGAAATGGCAATCAGGAGGCCAGAGGCTGGGGCCGACTCCATGCAGCTTCTGAGTCCTTCCAGGAGGTTGGCCCTCCCCCTGCCAATAATGCAGCCAGTTACTGGGGCCATCCTAACGAACCAACCCAGCACGCTAGGAAAATTCACCCAGCAAGTGCTGTAATGAGTGACCAGGACTTCAAACCCTTCATATCCAGAGCTTGGGTCTAATGAGAAAGGAAGACAAGTGAACAGGTCATAACAGTAATGGTGTTTCTTCCTACTGGAAGGGCAGGGGGAGGGAGTGCACACACAGGACTCCCTCCCTCTGCAGGGTTCAAGGATTTGCATCTGGCAGCCCTGAGAGGTGACCTGGTGCAGCTCTCCTCACCTTCAGAAAGGTGAATCCTCCATGACTAAGGATGTAGGCTTTGGGACCAGCTGGGAAGCCCAGCTCAGCCGATGTAAGTAGTGTGTACAGAATACAGACCCAGAGCTGCCTGATTCCAAAGCCCCATGCACTTTCCCACCCAACCCCCTTCCACTCCTCCCATGAAGCCAAGTGTGCCACAGTGGGTGGGGAGAGGATGTAGGAGTGAAGGCCTCCGACACCTAACAATTTGATGGTTACAGAACAATTACAGTGCTCAAGGATTCATTCACCTGTTCTACATCTAGTAGCTAGAATCACCTGCTGCCATCACTGTTTATTGCATCATTCAGTGTGGCTCCCCACTACCCACACACTGTAAGACTGCCAAGTGTATCTGGATTCCCTTGCACACTATCCCTCAGGATCCCGCTTCGCATGCAGTGCCACTCTCAAAGGTCCATCCCTTATTTCCTCCTGTGCCCACTCACAGCCTCCATCAGGAATGCCCATCTTGCCTTCCCTCCTGTCTACTTTACCCACCTTCCTTATTCACCCGTGAACAAACATTTCCCTTGGATGCTAAGCACTGTAAGAGACACAGTAGTCTCCAGATCAGAAGGACTCAGTCAGGGTTGAAAATGCTGTCCCATTGTTATGGACTGAAATTGGAGCCAGGGCCTTGAAAGAGGTAATTGCAAGTTAAAATGAGGTTGTTAGTGTGGGGCCCTAATCCAACATAACCGGCATCCTCATGACAGAGAAAGACACTGGAGATGTGAACACACAGATGATGGACCACGTGAGGACAGAGAGAAGGCGGCCATCTGCCAGGCAAGGAGAGAGGCCTCAGGAGAAATCAAATCTGCTGAGACTCTAAAACTGGACTTCTAGCCTCCGGAACTGTGAGAAAATAAATTTGCTGTTTTAGCCATCCAGGCTGTGGTATTTTGTTATTGCAGGCCTAACAAACTAATATACCCATATCACCCCCAGGTGACTCACATTTTGGAGACCCTTTACACCAACTAAACCTGTGGTGTAAAGCCCTAAAGCCCCATGAGTAGTGGCCCCCTTTCATTTAGGGATTCCCAATACTCTACACCTGCTACTCCCACCACATGTATCACACATTGCTCTATAGAGACTGTGGTCAGAGCTGGCCCCATCCAGACTGTCAGCTCCCCAAGGCAACAAAGTAACTTATTCCTCTTTGCATCCAGCAAGGCCTAACATTATTTTCACACATGAGCTCATTAACTACCCTCTGAAAGAATAAATGTATGAAGAAATAAAACCACAGTGGAACACACCTCCTGTGGCAGCTCTTCCGTGCAGCCACCTAGAGCTGACCAAAAGCCTATTTAGGCCTGTATGTAAAACAAGTGACCAATTAGCAATAGTATGTAAAAAGAGCTCTTTACCTTAGCATGTCCCAGCTAGCAATGTGTATCTGTAAACACCCTTTCTTTGAACTGTCCAGTCTATTCAAAACTACTAAACTGTTAATGTTAACCAAAGGCAAGCAGGAAGCAATCCTCTATTTCAGGAAGTGCACCTAAGGCAAGGAGTGGATATAAGGGATGCTCCCCAAACTGGATGCTTGCTCTGCTAATGACAAAACAGACCAGAATCCACATTCCCATGGCTCAGTCCCACGCCAGACCCCACAGAACAATTTCATTTCTTTACGAACACTGAATTCCCCCAAGATAAACACTGAACTATCCCTCATTTAATGTTCACACCACCTTTTGCTGCAAAAAACGAAATGTAGACAAAAGAGTATTCAAGTGAGAGAACCCTGTGGCTGGGTTGAACTTCACGTTTCCCTAGGCTGTTAATGACAGTTTTCTTCTGAAACAAAAAGTACCAGAAACATAGGCTCCGCTGGTTCATAACTGTTGGGCGGATGCAAACCCTGTCCCCAGGCCTAACTAGGCAGCTCCTCTGCTTCCACATCTGGCCCCTAAGAGTCTCCCTGTTAGGGCACGTGAAAAGAGCCCAAGAGGCATGTTTTTCTTTTTTATCAAAATCAAACCCCCGCATGCAAAGGCACCCTTTGTTTCCAAATTCCTTTTCTCCAGGGTCCTGCTATTCCAGATCTGTGTGGTCTATTAAGAGCTAAATCATCTGACAGATTTCTTCTGGAGGGGACTGCTGTTTCCAGGACAACACCCCAAACACATATATCTATGTTTTAAACATTGCTTTTAAGGATTTGTTGTTCTCAACCTGAGCTGACCTCAGCCAAACTGTCAGATGCAGAGGGCTGAAAGGGAAAGAGAATGGAGACAGTCTTCTGAGAGTCCCAGAAGCACAGTGCTGAGGCTGGATGTTTCGAGAAGTTCCTGGCCTAATGATCCCCAGAGGATGTGAGCCTCTAGCTCAAACTACCTGGTTAAGTTCCCCATCCCCACAGGAAACAGAGAGACCAAATGAAGTTCATAGAAAGGGGTATGGCTGTGCTAAATGGGACTGCACTCAACAGGAGACCTGACGTCCATCAGAAAACCTGCCTGATGTTGTAATTTCTAAACCAAAGATTACCCCAGCACAGCCACAAAGGATTTCCAACTCTGGCAGCTGGAATGAGGTCAGCGCATAATCTAATGGCAGCCGCAACTCCCAGCAGAGACAGAAAGGCAACACACGCTGGAAAAGCACAGGTGACAGTCTGCACTAATGGCATGCTTACTCTGCATGAACAAGTGGGACTCTTCATACCCAATTGCTTGGGCTTAAGCAATAGCTGGATTCTCCCCCAGAGAAGCTGCCCTCCCAAACCAACCCCAGCTTCCTTGATTTAAAGTTGCAGATGGCTGGAATGCAGCCCATCCCACCTGTTTGGGGTAGAGGGGAACACAGCTGGAGGTGGACGGTCAGAGTTATTGCAGCCTCTCAAAGGAATACAGCAAACTGCAGACCCAGGGAAGCCAAGTAGAACCAAGACAAGCCACAAAGTCAGCTTGTCCATCCAGGAGCCACAAATCTAATTAAAAAAGGTTGCACCCAAACACCACACAAAGACCTCCCCACTGCCCCACCCCCCACACACATATGTACATACCCCATACACCTAAAGCTCAATCTAAAACAGCTACATTACACAGGCCCAAAAAGAAAACATTGTGTTTCCATCCTCTTCCTCATCTCTCAGACACGGTTCAGGGCTGCCCATGCATTTTATGCTACAAGGCATTGCGCCATACCCACCTGAAGCCACGGGTGTTTTAAAGCTTCTTCTGTTGTGAAACGTGTCTTTGGATCCACTATCAACAACTTTTTCACAAGGTCCAGAGCTAAAGCAATAAGATAATTTGGTAAATCAGAGTGAGAAGGGTAAATACATTCAATCAGCAAAATTAAAGTATGCCAGAACCACAGGCCAACATCCAGAAAGGAGAGAGGGGCTGAGGTCATAGAGGAGTCAGCAGGTATGGTGGGCAAGGCCTCCTACTCCCCCTCACTGTACATATTTATCAGTGTGCTCTGAGAATACCATCTCACCCTGCTAAGACATCACAACCTCTCAGCTCTCTGTTCCTCCTCTCATTGCTGGAAGCAAGTTCAACCTAATTAAAGCTGAACTTCCACCCAGTTCTAAGGCGCTCAGGATGCAGAGCCAGCTCTTCCTGAGACCCACGGATGGATGGTGAGAGTTCCTCAGGCTGTGAGAGGCCCCTGGAACTGCAGGCTTGGCGGATAGAAAACTTGATGGCCAGCAACAAGTGGAGGCTGGCCTGTGCATTGCAACAATGTTATTCCTTAGACACCTACATGTAACACAATCATCTATGTTACATTATTTGTCATTTTGTTTTAGTTTCCTATTTTTTCTCTTGAAAATTACAAAGTTATGCACTTAAATTCTTAAACACAAAGTAACTAATTACATTTAGCTTTTACATGCTTATTTACTAAAAAGAAACCTGTAACTAAAAAGTTACTTATTATTTTGCATATTTAAATAGGTACAAGGCACTTGTGTGTGTTACACTTAACCCTTACAAAAACCCTTTGAAGTAGGGGTTTATTGTGTCCCCTTGACAAATAAAGAAAATAGAGACTCAGAGAGTTTATGTAACTTGCCTCAAGTCCCATAGCTAGAAGTAGCAGACTGAAGACTTGAGTTCAGATCTGCCTGACTCTGGAGCCCATGCTCTTAATACCTTCCTTTGCCTCTCAAATGGTGCAAAACAACAGGAAATAAGAACAGAATTGACAGGAGAAAAACATCATGGAATTTGAAAACAAAACAAAAACAAAACAAAACCTCTCCCACCACAGCACACACATTTCAGCAAACCATAAATTTTTTTAACCCTTTTGTATCCATACCCTTCTCTGAGACAACAGCCCAGACTTCAGGAATGAAGTTGTATTTTCCACTGGTGATCTGATCCTTCAGTGACACTTGAGTCTTATGCTCAGAGAAAGGTGGATACCCACTAAGGCTTAACAATGGTAGAGAGAAAAAGGAAAAGAAATCAAGTGGCATTCTCTGTGGCATTCAGATATATAGATTTCTTTTTTTTTTCCCAGCATAATGAAAAATTAGATTTTTCTATAAATCAATGGCCAAAAACAGTGACCTAAATTAAACACAAGCCCTCTACCTGGACATGTTTTTGATTTCACCAAATTAACTACAACCAGACTCTGAAGCAACAAAAGCTTTACTTACCAAATAAAAAGGATAACTCCTAAACTCCAGCAGTCCACTGCACGATTATATCCAGCAGTCCCAAAAGAATTAAGAACCTCAGGGGCCAAGTAAGTAGGGGTACCACATAAGGTTTTCATGAGAGAAGTCTCCCCTAAAATCTTGGACTGCCCAAAATCAGTAATCTAAAATTAAAGACAAAAAGGAATCATTTTTAATGATAGCATAAAATAAAAATATCGGTATAGTCTGCCAGTCCCAAAAGACATGCAGGTTAGATCAGTTTCTATCCTATAATTCCTGTCTGCTGTTAATCTGGAATCAATAAATTCATGTCTAATTTAAGGCAATTCTGAGCTTTTCAAGTTATTTAATTTTTTTAATAAGGAATACCTTGGGTGTTCTTTAAAGATTTTATTTATTTATTTTTAGAGAGCAGGAAAGAAAGAGAGGGAGAGAACATCAATTGGCTGCCTCCTGCACGCCCTCAACCGGCAACCTGGCCCACAACTCAGGCATGTGTCCTGACTGGGAATCAAACCAGCAAGCTTTTGGTTCACAGGCCAGTGCTCAATCCACTGAGCCACACCAGCCAGGTTCATTCTGCTTAAACTAAAATTCCTGAGCTGAGGAAACTGAAGGCCCATGCTTTTCCCCAACATATCTGTATTCTCTGAAACCTTCCCAAAGGTTTATTATAGCCGTTATCACAGACACTCCAGGATTCTTATTAGTTATGCATGGTTCTTGTTAGATCCCAGCTTCTGGACCTTGGCTGCCCACTGGAATGTCTGAGGAACTTGGGAAAAAACACTTACTCCCGGATGCCATCTTCAGAGATTCTGAGGAGCGGAATGGATGTCATGATTTTATTCATTTCTTACTACTTTTTAATCAATAGGAGATTCTAAAGGGAAGCCAAGTTTGGGAAGCACTGCCTCAGATAGAGGGAAGGAGAAAATGGGAAATAAATTCACTCATCCATTTAGACACCTCTCCCCCCTCTGAACATAAAAGTGGCTTGTACACAGTGGAGCTCAACAGATGCCCCTTAGAATCTGCATTGAAGCAATACCACCTGATCTGTAAAAACAATTGCTGAAAGTGGAAAGACCAAATTCTCAAATTTTTCACGATCCTCCTTGTTACCTGATGATTGCAAACACAGTTTCTGAACAAGAATCTACTGGAATAGCCATATACAGAACATAAATTTCTTACCTTTATAAGGCAGTCCTCTTTTTGAGATGAGAGAAGAACATTCTCTGGCTTTAAATCCCGATGTATAATGCCATTGTCATGAAGATACTACACAGAAAGGGAAGCGTGACCCTTAGATTTCATCGAGTACGCACGTGAGGAGAGACGACAGTGCACACACACCTTACGTCCAGGTGAAACTGTAAGCCATGCTACTCACAAATATGAACATAGTCCCCCAAATCATAGAAAACTACTGGGTAAGGGGGTTAGTGCTAAGAAATAAACAAATTTGTTTTCAAGAAAATCTTTAAAAAGTACAAAAATGAAAAAGACAACTTAAGTGCACATTTTATTTCACTTTTCAAACACAAGGTGTCAATTTCTTTTTTTTTTCTTAAGATTTTACTTACTTATTTTTTAGAGAGAGGGGAAAGGAAAGACAAAGACAGAGAGAGAAAAATGTGAAAGGGAAACATAGATCGGTTGCTTCTCACGCACTGCCAACGGGGACCTAGCTCACAACCCAGGCATGTGACCTAACCCGGAATAGAACCAGCAACCTTTCAGCCCACAGACCAGCATTCAATCCACTGAACCACACCAGCCAGAGCAAGGTGTCAATTTCATCAATAAAAATATAAATCAGTGATATAGTTTGAAGACCATATTATAAAGTAAACCATAAAAATTCCAGCAAAATAATACATTTGGTTATTCCAACCCTGAGAATAATATTTTAAAGTTAACTCTATTTAAATGCCCAGAGTTAACAAATTCATCTTAAGTCAAACCATCTACAGAAGGCTGGGGGCCTTCTGTAGTATGTTGATGTTTCTTTGTATGCTCATTTTTATACACTGTCATATTTTATTAAGAAAACAATTTCCCACGTGCACTGATCTGCACTCATTTCATCTTAATATTCTTGGTATAATATAAAGAAGTAAATAAATCATAAAGAAAGAGAACTGGTTAGTTGTCTAGGGGCTTCCATTTTCTCTGGCTATCCCTGTCCTAGAACAAAAATTCTTCCAAAACACTTGCCCTGGGAACAGGACCTGGTGAAGCCCCCAGGGAGGGTAAGCCCTGGTGCACCAGCCCCAGGAAAATCTCCCTCCATCCTCACTTAATACAAGAGCTGGTCCCAGTCACCACATTTCATGCACGGAGTAGGTTTTCAAGGGAAGAGACCTTGGCTGAGAACTGCCACAGCCAAATTTGGTTTGGGAAAGTGGATGTTCTTCGAAGCAGGCAGCATGCCATCAGCTGTTCCTCCCTTCAGCACTTTCTCAGAATAAAGAGAAGGCAGTGCATGGGCTGCCTGCCTGCTGCAGTTAACAGGACGCTGCATATGAAGGGGACACCTAGTGCTGGGCCACCGGGAAGCCATCTGTCACAATCACCCTAACTTGCCAGCCTTATCCTTATACCTGCCCTGCCTCCACCGAGAGGTAAGGAGGGGTTTGAAAAGGATCAGAAAGAAATAGAGATCAATGCCCCTCCAGAAATACCTCCGAGCTAAAGAGAAGATTTGTGGGACCGTGTGTTTATTTCTTTAACTCCCTTTCTTACTCTGTCTTAAGCTTCACGGCAAGAGCTTTCTCATCTGAGTCAAAGAAGGAGGTGTTTTTGTCAAGAACGGAGCAAATAACACACACACAGACTCTGTTCTCCAAGTTTTCATCCCCGGTCCCTCACTTTCTGCCGACGAGAAAGTGGGCTGTCATAAGCACTGTGGGCGTCTCACCTGTACAGCCAGGAGCATCTGGTAAAAATACAGTTTGCACGTATCTTCTTTCAGGCGTCTAGTCCTCACCACCCTGTCAAACAGCTCTCCTCCTTCCATCCTGAAACACACAGGCAGAGCAGGGGGAGGCTCACTGGGTGGACAATAATAACACAAACAAAGCAAACTCGTTAAGACAAGCAAAGAGTTGCCATAATTATTCACCCTTGACTTCCATCGTAAAGGCAATGCGGTACTAAACTTCAACCACAGCAAAGATGTCCCCACTGGAAACTAAGAAACAAGGAAAGATGGAAAGGGGGTGTAGTAGACACTTGGCGAGCTATTAAAAACCTGATTCGCTGGATTGGAGGCAGGGCCCAGGAGTCTGTCTGCACTTCAGTCACACACGCCAGGGTTTTCTGAGACGGGTGCAGAGCAGCCAGCAGCAGTAGACACAACCAGACAAGGAGGGGTCTAAACCCCAGCTCTGCAACTTCCCAGCTGGGGGGTTTTAGGCCAAGTTATGTAACCTCTCTGATCTTGACTCTGCCTCCCAAAAACAGAAGGATGATCCCACTTACTTTGAAGGCTGTTGTAAAAATTAAGAGATAATTGACATAGATGGCACAGTACAGATGCTTGGCAAGGTTACTCAATCCCTCTGCTCTTCAGTTTCCTTCACTGTAAAGTGGGGCTAAAAGTACTAACCCACCAGTACCTTGTAAGTTACCTGGATGGCTGTTATGAAGATTAAATGACTCAATCCATGTAAAGTGCTCAGAGCAGTACTTGGCTCATATTAAGTGCTTAATTAGTATCCGTTACTGTTACTGTATTATCACTACTATTAAACTGTTTTAACTAGACCCAGTCAGTCAGGTAACATTCTATTTAATAGCAACAGATATATCCCCTGAAGCACCATGAGGGCTGTCCAGTCTCTCCCAATGCTCTGAGCAGGACTCTTTATTGTATAATCTTAGCAGACAACCAGCACAGCCACTCAGGAGCCGAGCCTTGCCCGTCTGCCACAATAGCTGCTCCCAGAAACACTACATATTTATGCAGGAATGGACATCAAAAAGGCCTCTTCCAGGAATGAGATGGAAAATTATTTTGATCACACCAAATAAAACAGGATGCTAGAGCCACTGAAATAAACCAGCACCTCAAAGATCCTCAGGTGTGGCCAGGCAACCTGGTACTGTGATCCCAAGCAGACAATCCCACCAAGGCAGGTATATCCAAGTAATAATATCCCCCAGTGACTGAGCACCTACATGTGCCAGGTGCCCTGCTGGGGGCTTCAGAGTTTCATCCTTTCAACTCTGTGAATGTGGATCATTATTATCCCATTTAACACCAGGAAAATGAGACCGAGAGGTATAGTTTAGTAACCTTGGGCAGTCAGCTAGTCACCTGCAGAATGAGATCGAAACCCAGGCCTCAGATCCAGGGCCTGGAACCTCTGAGCTGGAGGGGTTTCAGATACGATACTAAGTCCCCCCAGTACTTGGTGGACCCACCATCACACATGTGCACTGAGGGTCCCCAGGATGAGAAATGCAAGCCAGCCTTAGTCTTTAAATAAGCATTTAAATAGAAACAAGTTCTTTTTTTTAAAGCTTACTACTTACAATTCCAAAACAATATAAAAATCTTCAGCATCAAAAAAGTCTTTAATCTTGATGATACAAGGCTAAAAGAGGGAAAAGAGGAAAACTAGTGAGAAGCTCCCAGGAGGAAAACCACAAGAACACGACTCACAGCATTTGCCCAGGGGATCAGGGAGGCCAAACCAGGAATCTGGCCCCATCTTGGGACATGCAGGGAAGAAGGCAGAACAGATTTAATGTGGCTCCTCAGTGAGAACGTACAAGAAATTGCCACCCCACCAAGTTGGCAAGGGACTGGTTCACGTTTCATACATAAGGAAGGCAGCACAGAAGGAAGCCTGGTGTCCTCCCAGCCCTCCTGCTCATTGCCCCAGGGCAACGGTGCTCAAGGACATCTCATACCCTGGAGTAGCCTGACAAGTAGCATGAATGGAAAGCAGGCCAGGTGGGTGCCCAGCCAGGCGGACAGACAGCAGGTTATTCAGCTCTGCATAGCTGGAACCACAGGGTAATGGGAACCCTGTGCGACAAGAATTTTCCATTTTTCTTCCCCCCACCCTAAGATTTTATTTATTTATCTTTAGAGAGGGAAAGGAAGAAAGAGAGGGAGAGAAACATCAATGTGTGGTTGTCTCTCGTGCGCCCCCTGCTGGGGACCTGACCCGCAACCCAGGCATGCTCCCTGACTGGGAATCCGACCAGCAAACCTTTGATTCATTCACTGGCCAGCACTCAGTCCACTGAGCCACACCAGCCAGGGCTCCTCCCATTTTTCAAGGGAAATTCCAGTTTCATAAGAACTCTGAAGCACATCTGTGGGGTGAGGGAGACATACACCAATGGCTGATAGTTTGTGACTCTGCTCAATGCAGGATACATATAACATTAAAGAATAGTACTGTGTAGTTCACAACGTATATTTAATACAATGATTTGATGCTTAGAAAGCAAACCTTTGGTTCTTACAGAAAAAAAGGACAGACAGTAGAGCTCAGTGGTTAAGGATATAAAAGATGTGGTATCTAGCAGGGACACGCCCCCATGCCCCAGCAAGGAGGATGACTGTGATTCTAACAGAACTAAGGGGAAGAAAGCTATAAGGATTTTAGATTAAAGAGTAGCAAAACTTGTCAGACTGATCTTCCTACAAAGCACATTTCACCACATCCACTGCTCTGATTAAACCCCCCCCAAGTGGCACCTTCCCATGGTGAACTGTTATACGGCAGTGACTGAAAGCCCCCCTGCTTCTCCCAGCACGGTGCATTTTGGAAACACAATGCCAAGTGGAAAAGGCAAGTCGTGAGAGACTTCAAAGAGTGTGAAGTGCTTCGACTGTATGGTCAAGTTTTCGTTCTGAAGTGGAATGGTGAGTTCAAAGGTGTTCGTCCTAATGATTTGCTCTATGATTCACATTCATTACTTTACATGTGTCCAATATTACATGACTTTAAAGTATTTAAAGACAGGAAGGGAGGAGAGTCTCCAGAGGGAGAGAAGGAAGAAGTGGCAAGGCAGAAAGGAAGACAAGAAAACCTTTTGCTCTGTGCTGCCTAGAGGCTAAAATCCAACTTCTCAGAGGGGTTATTAGCAAGGCCTTCATGCCCCAATCTCGTCTCCTGCTCCAGGTCCCACACATCCTGCTCTTCGGGCCACAAGCCTCCCCAGTCACCTGGATTCCCTGTGCTCTTCTCCAGGGTCACCTTTGCCTGTGCAACTCTCCTGCCTGGTGATCCAGCCTTCCAGGCAAATGTGGCCTCAGGCATCAGGCCCCAGCTAAAGTGTGCCCCTCACAATGCATCCGCACACCCAGCAGTGGTTCAGACCTGTGCCTCCCGACCCTGCATCTTCAGTATCTGTCCCCCCGCCAGGCTGTGAGCTTCTGGAGGGCAGAGACAGGAAACTAACACCAAGCACAGACACGTCTCCTTTCCCCAGGCACTGCGCGTAGGCTGAGTCAACTTCTTGGTTCTGCTTGGCTTAATAGGCACTGACCGCCTGGGAATGAGCACAGCTGGGAGCTAATAAGGCATAAAGCAGTCCCAGGGTCACTGGCTAGAGATGACACAGCTGTAAGTGTATCTCAGGAACCAGAGGCTACTAAGCTCGATCCTCCACTTAGGTCACACAGGGGAAAGTTTAAGGAATTACAGATCTCTGTCGTTGCCCAAGTGTGTTCTCTATGCTGAAAGCTCTATGAGCACACCTCATTTAATCCTCACACTGACCACCAAGGTTAAGTACTCCTATTGTGTCCATTACTCTGAAAAGTGAAATGCCCTTCTCATTGCCAGGTGACAGATGGGAAGGGAACTCAGGTCTGTCTCTCCACCAGACCCAGGCCACACGAGAGGAAGCATGGCTGAGTCCCTGCGTGCTCACCACTAGGAGAGAGGCTGACACAAGGTGTCTGACAGCTAACTGAATCAGTGCCTGACTCCCAAGGCCAGGCACTACTGGGCTACCAGGCTCTATTCATCGTCCCCAGAATGAACTCATGAGCCCATACCAAATTCCCAAGGGCTTCCACGTGCCCCTGCACACTGCCAAGTAATATCTAGTAGGACCTTTTACAGGGTTCTAAATTCCTCTCGACTGCCGTGGTCACTGGATGTATATAAATGTTATGTTTGGGGATCCTCCGACATCACAGAAAACTCTCTGGGCATTCAAAGTGTTTATCTTAGGGGTATTTTTGAGGCAACCCCACCCCCCAAGTTAGAGGACTCCTCTCTTTAACAAGAGCCCCCAGATACCTTGGAAAAGGGGAGTTCAGAGAAGAGAAAGAAACTGCAAGGGAATTAGAAGAAAGCAGAGCAGGAGGGTCAGCTGCTTGGAGTCTCATGGGTTTTCCAATCCACCCACAAGTTGAATTGTTGTGTCGATAGCAGTGATTTGGGTCTTAGTTTTTCTCTGTTTGGGGGATCTGAGGAGGTGAGAGAAGGGAGAAGAAATCTTTCTGTTGTCTGGATGTTAAGAATCAAAATAAGATCATCCTTAACTAGACAGACTGGAGGTCTTGTTTCAAGTTTATCTCTAGCGTCCACCTCGCTCAGGACTTCAGGGGGGCTCATGAATTAATGAAGAAACAGAGAGAACAATTACAAGGAAGATGGAATCAGTCCCACAGCTCTAACTTTCTCTTTTCACATCTTTAACTTCCCATTGTAACAAGGTCAGCAGTGCACAAAAAAGATAGAAATTATTAACACTGACACCATTTATTCAGATTTAAGGACAGGGTACTGTCATACATATTTGGAAACCCTTGGATTTACTCCAACTGAGGAAAATGGAAATCAGTACCATCAAAAAGTATTTAGAGGTATTAAAACTTCAGGTATAATCAAATCAAATTTACCGAATTAGTATTATCTTCCCAAACATAATCAATTGACAAAATCCCCGTAAGATATAAAACTTAGGAGATTTACCATGTCTTCCATTCAAGAACTAACTCAGTGTAAATATCACGTAATTATTTAATCATGAAATCTTTACATAGTATTGTCTTTTTAAACGTTCGGGGTAGCCCTGACCAGTGTGGCTCAGCTGGCTGGGCATTGTCCTGCAAAGCAAAAGGTCACAGTTCGGTTCCCAGTCAGGGCACATGCCTGGGCTGCACGTTCAGTCCCTGGTCAGAGCAAGTACCAGAGGCAACCAATTGATGTTTCTCTCTCACAATGATATTTTTCTCCCTCACTTTCTCCATCCTTTCCCCTCTGTCTAAAAATCCAGTAAAATCTTTTTTTCTTTTTAAGGTTCAGGGTAAATGACAAGTAAACACCCGTATGCATGTGTATACACACACAGTTACAGAACCCAGGTTAATACCAGTTTTATTACATCACAATGCTTTGTACTCCTCCCCTATTTTCAGATAAATGATTTTAAGTATGAGCCATATTTTACAGCAATACTTACATGATTTAATTTTTTCAAAATTTCGATTTCTGTTTTAACATTGAGAGCCGGATCCTTTGATAAATAAAATAACATTAGAGTTTATTAATAATAATAGCCAACAGTTAGAAAATATTCACAGTTAAACTTTGTTGAGTAATGGCTGCCTGAGTTCCAAACCCAGCTCTACTCATGCAGAGAAATCAAAGCCCACAGGATAATGATTTAAACAACTCGCCTGAAATCACTGTGTAAAGTGTTTAGCAAATAGGAGGCATTCAATAAATGACCAAACTGTTTATTTAAAAATATCATCTCACATACACCTCATAATCCCCAAGTAAACTAGGTTCCACAATAATCCCCATTTTACAGACAGAGCAACTGAGCCTCAGAGAAAGGGAGCCACTTGCTCCAGTTCCCATAGCCCGAAGCAAGTGTTTTGACTGTTCCCATGCTTACGCAGTAAGTTCTGCTTGTCTCATTAGCTACGGAATTGTTTGCACTCATAAAAATGATAGAACAAACAAATCCACAAACAAAAAGGTTATTTAATTAAACTATATTAAGAAACCGTCAAATCAAATATCTAAGAATAGAGCAGACACAGGTTTCAATTTCAAGTGCAGGCTGACATATTTATTGAGATTCTTAACAAGAGGAAGCTCCGGGGTACTGAAGTTGTTCTCCACTGCAATTCCAAAAGGATGAATCAAGTTACTCGACCTCATGGGCTACACCCTCCACGAGCACAGAGGATATAGAATTACATATTTATGTAAAATGGACTTCAGCTAAGAAACCCAGATGTTTAATTTTAAAAGCCTGCCTCTTCCTGTAAGCCGTTAAACTCATTGCTAAGTCAGGGTGTGCTCTGATGATAGAGAGGTCTAAAAGAGTTCAAAACAATTTGAAAGATGAAATTAAGAACTAAAATTTTGCTGCAAGTCATTAAGAATCTTTCTCCATCAAAAGGGAAACAAAATCCAGAATCACAGGGGAAAAGATCTAACAAAATGAACACAGAAAGGAAATTCCTCTTACCGTGTGAGAATGGCATTGTCTTAGGGGGGGAAAAAATTCATCTTTAAGGAATGTTAAAGTATAATAGCCAGAAACAGCTGGCCACAAAGGAAAACGTGATTATGGGCCACATTTTACATCACTGTGTTGAGTCATCTGTTAAAAGACCAATACACTTGGCCATTTCATTCACACAGTAAGAGTGTATTACATAAAATGTAACCAAATGAATGGCTAGTATATAAAGGGACTAGTAAAGTAACTTCATTAAGGTTTTAAAAAAATCTATAAACACTAAGATAGCCATTGCCACATTACTGGGAAGCGCAAAGAATCAGAAATTATCTAACTGATCAAACAGAGAAATGGCTGAGCAAACTATGATAAAGTTGACGAAACAGAGACTTAACCACCAAAAAGGACACGTTAGGGAAAAGCTTATGCATTCATGTGCGTATGGAAAAGCAGACTACAAAACTGTACACACAATGTGATTTCGACCATCTAAAAACAAACTCATATGAACAAAGACTAGAAAGGAAAAAGAAAACTGAAAACAGCTGTGGTTTACAGTGGTGGGGATATATACGGCTGGGGGGTTTTTAGCCCCTAATTTCCTCTCATTTATTGTAAAAACAGTCTTGTGACAACACAGAAGACAAAAAACCCAACTTCCTGCTTGCACATTATTAAGTGCAACCAAATATTTTTTGGAACCAAATTATTTATAAGTTTCTAGATTACTTGAATACACTCAAAAATTGTCAATGTTCCTTGATACAAGTTCACACACCTGAGCAGTAAATTCATCCTGACACTGAAAATAACCACTCCAAAATTATTCTTGGAAATTAAGAAGTGTTAAGAACAGCTGAGCAGCCAAAAACAGGTACTTACTGCCTCTTTCTCGGAGCCAATAGCAAACTTCCTTTTGCTGATGATCTTTATGGCTACTTTCTTACATGTTTTCCTCTCAAAAGCTAGCTTCACCTCGCCACAGGCCCCACTACAGGGAAAAACATGGGAAGTGATTGTCAGACTGCTTTTAATCAAGAGACCCACCACTCCTGACTTCGCCTCAACTATTGCAAGTTAAAGGTCGTCCAGTGCTCGCTTCACAGCACATACGCTGAAAAATTGGAACAATACAGAAATTAGCATGGCCCCTGAGCAAGAATCACACACACACACGTACACAAAAGCAGTCCATACACAATCCTTCCATTGTTCCTGTTTATGAACATGGCAAAACCTCACCGACATAACATGGCAGGGCGTAAGTGAATGTGGGCCATCCAACACCAGGTCAGCTCCAAACTTCATGTTTCAAGCTGATACAGACAGTCCTACTGGCACCCCAGACAGTAACCTTCTCATAAAGACACTCAGGACAAGGAGAAGTGCCTTATCCCAGAAATCAGAGAAATATCCAACAAAACAAAGTCCTAGTCAAAAATAAGTGCCTGAAACAAGTTACAGCACACAATCTCTGCAAATTCATTATTTTCATTGACACATTTCTGCCTTATTTTCTGCCTTCAAAGGAAGTGCGTGAGCAGTTGATGCCATGAATTGTACCCTAAATAAACTTACAATACCTAGGAAACCAAAAGTTTTACACAATTAACCTGCTTGTAGTGAGCTTGCAGTGAGCTCTCAAAGATTTACAATGGATTGGGATACTGTAATACAGGAGGCATGCAAACCTAGGATGCCACCAAGTACATAGTTAATCCCATGCCAGTGCTGTTCTCCAAAAGCATGGTCAGTCCAAGGTCACACCTACCTGAATACCAATCATTCATCACGTGCTTGAAGTAGACCATTAGAACTATTATGGGTTTGGGTGGCATGAAGCGTTGGCCAAGATCTCTTTTTTATTGCGTACTATATTCTGTATGTATTGTGTACATAACATAAAACTTAGCACTGTAACAATTGTAAAGTGTACAATTCAGTGGCATGAAGAACATCTGTACAACCCCCACCCCTATCCAGTTCCAGAACAATTTTATCGGCCCAAATGGAAACCTACATCCGCTAAGTATTCACTCTCATTCCACCCTACCCTCAGCTCCTGGCAACCAATAATCTACTTTTTGGCTATGAATTTGCCTATTCCAAATATCTTATTGACAATAAAATCACAGCTTTTTGATGTCCGACTTCTTTCACCTAGCATGTGTTCAAGATTCATCCACATTGTAGCATGTGTATCGGTATCTCATTCCTTGTTATAACTAAATAACATGGCGTTATATGGATACATCACACTTGTGTATCCATTCAGTTGCTGCAAGTTATGGACAATCAGGTTGTTTCCACCTTTTGGCTATTGTGAAGAGAGCTGCCATGTTCTATGTTTAACATGTTGAGAAACCACCAAATTATTTCCCCCAGTGGCTGCCCCATTTTACACTCCCACCAGCATTGTACAGGGACTCCAATTTCACCACATCCTCACACTTATTTTCCCTTTATCACAGCCATCCTAGCGGTGTGAACTGGTATCTCACTATGGTTATGCATTTCCCTAATGACTAATGATGCTAAACGTTTTCTCATGTGGTTTTTGCTCCTTTGTGTATCTTCATCGGAGAAATGTCTATTTAAATCCTTGACCTATTTTTGAATTGGGTTCTCTTTTTGTTTTGAGTTGTTAAGAATTCCCCATTCTGGATATGATAGCTTTATGATACATGATTAGTAAGCATTTTCTCTCATTCCGTGAGTTGTTTCACTCTCCCAACAATGTCTTCTGATGCACAAAAAGTTCCTAAATTTGATGGAGTCTAATATACCTATTTTTTTTTCTGTGGTTACTTGTGCTTTTGGTGTCAGATTCAAGTAGCCACTGCCAGATCAAAGGTCACACAGAGCTGTCCCTACATGAGGATGATCCAGGTAACTATTATCATTGAAAATGCTCAAACCATCTTCCAATTCCCCTTCTGCTGGTAACAGTCACGTTTTGCCTGCGAAGTCTTCCCTGAGTCCAGGGGAATGCCTGTAACAGTACAACACTCACTACTAGAATATGGGGCAGACAAATAAAACAAGTCGATCAGGGTTTTCCCTGGAATCAAATGCTGACGTTGGGAGAGAAGCAATTCTCTCCGCTATGGTTTCTAGAAGAAACACAAAACAAAACATGAATGTTGAACTCCTGAAAGCTGTTTTTCCTGCTGCACAGAGACAGCAATTCTATACGTGGGCAACAAACTGTAGCTGAATCAAGAGACCAAGCCACAGCCATAACAACACTGTGGGAGCCTTCGGATCCAGCCACAGACAAAGCCGAATCAAACGTCAGAATTCAGGAGTGAAATAAAGCTCAAGGGCCTCCCGGTCCAGCCGTGCCTGAAGTCAGCTGTTCCCCTGTATTTCCTAGTTACAAGAGCAAATAAATATCTTGACTGACTGATTTAAGTTTCTGGCACCTGCTACAAGTTAGAGGATGTATGTTGAATCCTCCCATAGAAAAAAATAAGCATCCCATGTTATTTCTTAAGGGCAGGCACGAATTTGGCTGTGAGCTTCCAAGCAGCCAAAGCAAATATGGAAACACAAGGAGTTACTGAACTTAACGTCCATAAACTAAAATATCTCTCATAGATGGTCATAAAGAGTACGCAGTGCTTGATTCTGTGTGGCAGAAATACGGATGATTATTTCCTTCCATTATTTTCTATGTTCATGTTTCTAAAAATATCAACAGGTTAGAAAGGTCTTTGGGGTGGGGAAGGAATGGCAGGATGCAGGACATTGTAGAATGTGGTAAAGGTATCCGAATACCTTCCCTAAAAAAGTGGTTCTCAAAGTATGATCAGGGAACCCCCTAAAGGACGGCCAAGACTCTTTCTAGGTGTCTACAAAGTCAAAATTATTTTTAGAATACTAAGACATTACTTGCCTTTTTCATTTTTATCCTCTCTTAACTATATATAGTTTTCCAAAGGCTACATGGCACATGATGTCACAACAGACCAAATAAAGAAGTATCAGTAGCATAGGCATACATGGCTGGCCTCTTTGCACAATCACGTCAAAATTACAACTAAACTACAGAACAACCATCACTCAGAACCGACATAAACTGAGTTGAATCAAAGTCTGACAACTGTGGAATTAAAGAAACCACATCCATCCAGTCTGGTAGGAAGGGCCCAGACGCTGAAATGGCTGGACCCACAGTGTGGTAGATAAAAATTTGGAAGGGATATCTCAGGACTGGGGACACCCAGACCCACACCAGGCCCCCAGTGCCAGAGTTCTAGTGTCAGGAAGATAAGTCCCCACAACTTCTGGTTGCAAAACCCAGCAGGGATTGAGTCCGTGGAAAAAACTGCTGTAGACCCAAACGGTTCCTCTTAAAGAACCCACATATGGACTCGCCTACTCAGGCTCACTCCCTCTGGGCTGCAGCACTTGGGTAGCAGTTTGAAAGGCACCAGTGGCATAAAGGGAAGAACTTACGTCTCTGGCATCAAGGTGAGCAGAGGCCATTGTCCCTTTTCTAACCCCCGCCCCCCTCTACAAACTAGAACCAGCGGCTGGCGCCATATCTGAGACTCCATCAACCTGGCCAACACTGTTTAACCCACCTTGGAGATCCCCAGAGACTCAGCCACACCCAATTTATGGTCCACCCAAGGGCTGCTTTTCCATATAAATGGCTGATCTTGGCTCCAGCTTCACAACTTCCTAAATCTCCTCAAAGAACAATAGCTGGCCTCAGTGAACCCCAGACACAGCACTAGCAGCAGCCAGCCTAAATTAACAGCTTGGCTTTGCCTGGGAATCTCCAGGCCTGGTAAAACACACGTGGGGGCTGACCATGGACTGCACCACCCAGGGCCAGCGCCCCCAGTGGACATCTACAAAACACGTTGGAGCAACACCTCTCTGTCCCTGCACAGCTGATCTTCCATGGAGGGCAGAGGTTGG
This sequence comes from Tonatia bakeri, assembly GCA_004024845.1. NCBI lineage: Eukaryota > Metazoa > Chordata > Mammalia > Chiroptera > Phyllostomidae > Tonatia > Tonatia bakeri. The sequence continues at coordinate 59,172 of PVIA01000866.1, forward strand.
TGGTCAGTGGTCACAGCCAATCCTTGCAGCTGACTGGCCTGGGTAAACCCCTCCCAGTGGTCTGCCAACAGCAACCAAGGCTCAACTACAAGAGGAGGGTGTACTCAGCCCACATGAAGGGTGAACCTTGAATATCCAGCTTGGGTGATAGGGAAGGCTGTGCCACTGGGGCCTACAGGACACCTACTCCATTAGGCCCCACTACCAAGACAGAGTCAAAGAAGCTCTACTTAATACTTAGAAACAAACACAAGGAGGCTGCCAAAATGAGGAGACAAAGAAACATGGCTCAAATGAAAGAATATATCAAAACTCAAAAAACAGAACTAAACAAAATAGAGATAAGCAATCTATTAGACACAGAGTTCAAAACACTGGGTATAAGGATGCTCAAGGAACTTAGTGAGGACCTCAACAGCATAAAAAAGATCCAGTCAGAAACTAGGGATACACTAATTGAAATAAGTAACAATTTACAAGGACACAACTGCAGAGAGGATGAAGCTGAAAATCAATAATTTAGATATATGGTAGCAAAAAACAACCAATCAGAACAAAAGATAAAAAATCCAAAAAAATGAGGATCGTGTAAGCAGCCTCTGGGACAAACTTCAAGAGGTCCAACATTTGCATCATGGGGTGCCAGAAGAAAAAGAGAAAGAGCAAGAAATTGGAAATCTACTTGAAAAAATAATGAAAGAAAATTCCCTCACTTGGTGAAGGAAATAGACATGCAAGTCCAGGAAGCACAGAGTCCCAAACGAGATGGATACAAAGAGGCCCACACCAAGACACATCATAATGAAAAATGCCAAAGGTTAAAGACAAAGAGAGAATTTTAAAAGCAGCAAAAGAAGTTAGCTGCCTAGAGGGAAGTTCCCATGAGGCTGTCAGCTGATTTCTCAAAAGAAACTTTGCAGACTAGAAGGAATTGGCCAGAAATATTCAAAGTCATGAAAAGCAGGGACCCAGAGCCAAGACTGCTCTACCCAGCAAAGCTATCATTAGACTCGAAGGCCAGATAAAGAGCTTCCCAGACAAGAAAAAACTAAAGTAGTTCATCACCACCAAACCATTATTATATGAAATATTAAAGGGATTTATTTAAGAAAAAGAAGATCAAAACTATGAATCATAAAATGGCAAAAAATACATATCTATCAACAATTGAATCTAAAAAACAAACTAAGTAAATAAGAACAGAGAAAGAATCATGGACACGGAGAGCATTTTGATGGTTTCCAGATGGCAGAAGGACTTTGGAGGCACGGGTGAAGAGGTGAGGGGATTAAGAGGTACAAATAGGTAGTTACAGAATAGCCACGGGGACATAAAGCACAGTCCAGGAAATGGAGTAGCCAAAGAACTTACAGCCATGAGCCACAGACATGAACAATGGTGTGGGAATTGCCTGAGGGAGTAGGGGGTATGGTGTGGAGACAGACAAAGGGGGAAAAACCAAGATAACTGTAACAGCATAATCAACAAAATATAATTTTAAAAAAGAAACAAATATCAGGATCTAGTTATCTTCTAGTAAGCTAGATAGCAAAAAGATTTGCAAAATGTGACATAATGCCCTTTTCCTCAATCTTTTTAAAAATAATTATTTTTCATTAATATTATTTATCCTAACATAAGTGAGTTTATTTTTAATAAATAAATATTAACATCTCCACTTTAATTTCTAATACAGTATATATCAATAGACTAAAGACACATGAACAAAAAGCTCTTTGGGGCCTCAGATCAAATATTTTGAGAACTTTGTCCTGTTCAATGGTCGGTTTCATTTCACTTCCCAAGATATCCCAAGTTCTGAGTGGGGCAAAAATGAAGTGAACATTTCTTTTCGGGAGGTTAAAAATCACTAAATTGTTCTTTAAATGTATGAACTGTATGGTATGTGAATAGTATCTCACTAAAACATCTCTAAAAAAATTATTACAGATAAAACTTGTAAGGAAAAACTATTCATTTCAATTGATCACATTAAATAAATCAATAACACACCTATAACAAATCAGTGACCTACAAATATATTACGAATAGATAATGAATGTTCTATAACCAGGAACAAAAAAGCTAATTTTAAGCAACGACAAGTGTTTAGAAAAAAAATTAAGTACAATTTCCACAAGAAAAAAAACTTACCTTCCAAGAGTTTTTGACATGATGTACTTGTCTCTTAATTCCTTGGGATAAACTGATTGATCATCCACAGTCAGATCGAAAAATACAAAAACTAAGGGAAAAATGGCAGAAATAGGTCTTATTAATTCATTAGATAAAGGGAAAATGAGTGGTCTTAAATTTCAGTTAATATAGCCCTGGCTGGTGTAGCTCAGTGGATTGAGCGCGGGCTGCGAACCAGGCATCGCAGGTTCGTTTCCCAGTCAGGGCACATCCCCGGGTTGCAGACCACGGCCCCCAGCAACCGCACATTGACGTTTCTCTCCCTCTTTCTCCCTCCCTTCCCTCTCTAAAAATAAAATAAATAAAATTTAAAAAAAATTTAGTTAATATATGAAATATAAGACAATTGTTTTAATTACATTTAAAACCTAACTGTAAAGAAATTATTTAGCTAGGTTAAAATATATCATAGAAGCTACAGAAATCTGTGACAAAAGTCATTCTTCAATGGAAATACACAGCATGATTCTCACCATAGTGCATAAAATCCACACACAAATACAACTCTTATTCCAGGACCTCAGAATATTAATCAGCTGCATTAATACAGAATACCTGTGCAGATTACAAAAGACCAGAATCTAAAAGCAGTAAGTTTCAGCCTAGATAAAGCTGTTTGAGGCAATAAACATCCCAATAAAAATTAAGCCATAGATTATCACACTAGAATTATCTTCTTTTAGCCATTTACACCTTTATAGATCAATATTTATTGTGCAAACCATCTTGAGCCTACTTGTAAAGTTAAATAAATAGCACTTACCCAAAAATTCCCCCTTATTTTTCCATTATTCATGCTCTATTTCAGAAAAAGAAAACAACTACAAAAAAATCACCCTACTTGCCCTGACCTGTGTGGCTGTTGGTTGGGCAACATCCTGCAAAGCAGAAGGTCACCAGTTCAATTCCTAGTCAGGGCACATGCCTGGGTTGCAGGCCAGGTCCCCAGTAGGGGGCGTGTGAGAGGCTACTAATCAATGTGACTCTTACACATGGATGTTTCTCTCCCTCTCTTCCTCCCTTCCACTCTCTCTAAAAATAATAAAATATTTTTTAAAAATTGTGTATTAATTCTTACATGTTTAAACTTCAGTCACCTTCAAAGTACTCTCCATTTGATGCAAGTCACTTATTGAGACTTTTGTTCCACTGCTCAAAACAGTTTTTGAATTCATTGATTTTAATGCCTTTTAGTGTTTCTGCCTTTTTTGTTTCACCTCTTCCACACCTGCACAATGTTTCCCTCTGTGGACTTTTTTCACCCAGGGAAACAATAAAAAGTTGTTCAGGGTGAAATTGGGTGAATAGGGAGGGTGGGACATGTGGGTCATGTTGTTTTTGGTCAAAATCTGCTGAACACTCAGTGTGGTGTGGGCAGGTGTGCTTGTAAATCATCCACCATGAAATGGGCAAACGTGCTGTCTTCAAAAAAATTCACTGAAGCCAAATGCAGCCTCTCACAACAACACCAGCTGGTACACTAATACAGATGGGTTCCTAGAACACTCACCTAGTGGGGGAGGCCTGTATTACAAGGGGTCTGCCCTCCAGAAGGTAATTCCAATTTTTTTTTTGGGGGGGGTCCTCCCTCAGTATTCTACAAAGAACACAATGTCAATTTTCCTTTATTTTTTTTTAATAAAGAAAGGTGAAAGAAGGCAGAAAGAGAGAAACATCAACATGAGAAACACAGATCAGCTGCCTCTCATCCTCACCCCCACTGGGGACCAAACCCACAACCCAGGCACGTGCCCTGACTGGGAATCGAGCCAGCGACCCTTAACTCTGTGGTATGACGCCCAGTGAACTGAGCCACACTGGTCAGGGTTCAATTTTCCTTTTTATGGGAGGAAAAAGAATCCAATAACCATAAAATAATGAGTTACCTTTATTATTCGACACTGAAAGTGCAATTTCAGAATTGTTACTCAAAGGAAGGCGTCTTCCTTTCCCTACAAGTTCTCTATTTACAAAGGTTCCATTCCCACTGTGATCTTCTATATATGCGATGTAAGAGTCTTTAGGACCCTTTTCCTGAAACAGAGAGCATTCGATTTCAAAGTTTTAACAGAGAGGAGTTATCGTGGGAAGACATGGAAGAGCGATGACTAGATCACCAGCTCTTCCAAATATGTAGTTATTTGTCACCTACCCTGAAAATTCGAAAGTGCTTCTTGCTATAAGTCCGATATTTATCCGTTCTTTTCAGCAGTGGCTCATCAAAGCAGTACTCACAGCTTCTGTCCCTCCCAAACCAGTAGTTGTCATTAACGCACTCTGTGACACCAAAGCACATACCAGAGAACTGTTGAATGTCACGTATCAAACACCCTTAAAAATTGCTCATTAACATTTACTAGTAGGAAAATAGCCTAAGAAGGCAATCAAAATTATACATTTGTTTATCAAGATATTCTAAGATTAAAAATGAAGAAACAAAAATTTTCCAACACTGAGTTTAATAAATTATGGTTTATACATACCATGACATAACAAGCGGTCATTGAAAATCCTCCAGGTTTAATCATCTGGAAAAATACTTACGATATAATAATTTCCTACTCATTACCCTCTGGAGGCTTCCTAGCAAACTCAGTATATCTGCACTCCTTCTCATGGCAGGCCAGATGCCCAGGACCGGGCCCCTTCCAGCCTCACCTTGTGCCCCTCCACTTGGCTCCATCCGGCCAGCCCCACTGCACTCCTTTCACAGTCCCATAGGCCAGGCCCAACGAGCCATGTGGTGGCCTTTGCATACTGTACTCCCAGTGATTTCTTTCAATGGCCATCTTGCCTTTGTGTCTGGACTCACATTATCTTCTCCCACTCAGCACAAGGAGACTCCCACCTCACCACACATCTATTATTGTTAACGACAGCCTGTTTCGTTTCCCTCTAAGTATAGACCACAACAGGAAATTATCTTAATTATTTGTATATTGTCTCCCGGCATTCCCCTGTTAGAACAAAACATCAGGAGGGCAGCCCTGAGTCTCTCTTGTTTCAAAGTACAACTCCAGCACCTAGGACAATGCATATGCTAGGCATGTGAACATTCCTGGAAAAACAGACTAGAGAACATATTAGCAATTCACATCACAAAGAACTGATTTCCCTAATATATATAAGTCCCTACAAATCAACAAGAAAAAGACAAGCAATCCAGTAGAAAATAGATGAGGTACTGGCAGGTGTGGCTCAGTTGGTTGGAATGTCATCATGGGTTCGATTCCCAGTCAGGGCACATGCCAAGGTTGCAGTTTGGTCCGGGTGAGGGCACACAGCCCCTCGGGGCGCAGTCACAGTTGGGATGTGTGCAAGAGGCTGCCAATGTTTCTCCATTAGGTCAGTGTTTCTCTCCCTCTCTATCTCTCTCCCTCCCTCCCACTCTCTTGAAATCAATGAGCATGTCCTTAGGTGAGGATTAAAAAAAGTGTGAAAGGCACATAAAACAAGTTACAAGAGACAGAAATACAAATGTCTGAAACATATGACAAGATGGCCAAGCCAACTCAATAGAAGACATTCTTTCTAAAAGATTTTATTTATTTATTTTTAGACAGAAGAAGGGATGGAGAAAGAGGAGAGAAACATCAATTTGTGGCTGCCTCTCTCACGCCCCCTGCTGGGGACCTGGCCAGCAACCCAGGCAAGTGCCTTGACTGGGAATTGAACCGGTGACCCTTTGATTTACAGGCCAGCACTCAATCAACTCAGCCACATGAGCCAGGGCTCAATACAAGAGGTTTTAAAAACCGGAAATACATTAAAATTCCATGTTCCAATGATCAACTTAACAAAAATCCAAAAGGCCCACATTACACTATGGTCATAAGAATTGTGATGCAGCAGCTACTCTCATAAAATGCCAGTCAGAATATAACTTTACATCATCTAGGGAGGATAATTTGGCAAGATCTATCAAAAATCACATAGGCAACCACTTCATACCCATGAAGATGGCTATAATCTTTTTTCCAAAAGGAAAATAACAAGTATGGAAGATGCAAAGCACCTGGAACTCTCACACATTCCTGGTGGGACCGTAAAATGATACAGCCTCTGTGAGCGGACAACAGCCTGCAGTTCTTCAAAACTTCAACACAGAACTGTGTTATCCGGCACAGGTTCAAGCCTTTGCACAGGTGCTTGTAGTCCTGGGTCAACTTGCACAGGCCCTACAACTGGCAGCGTCTTGAGCTTTCTGCTGTACTTGTTTTCCTGAACACCATATTGATATTACCCGATATAACAAAGGGTCTTACCGAGATTGGAGAATCCATCCTGAAGGGCCCATAATCGAGCCCAAGGGGCAGGGACAGGCTCCTCCGGTTCTTGGTCCTCAGGAATAGAGTACAGTTCCTGAGTGGACACTGTTTCTAGGGAGCTCAGTGTCCCCGAGCTGGAGTGAGATGACTGGCTGGACGTCGGCACTGTGCTGGCAGAGGAGCTGGACGTGCTCTGGGACTGCGAGGAGCCGCCTGGCGTCTGTGAGCAGGCGCCGCCGGCCTGGGACTGCTGGCACTCCACATCTGGCTCCTGAGACATCACGACCTCAAAAAGTAAGTGGCCAACAATAAGGTGAGCTTCAAGGAACAAGGCTTAAGAGTACAAGGAGTAAAGGACGAGCATATTGCAATGGAGGGGGGCGGGGGAATCCAGGACAAGCATGCTCTGCAAAAACTAAAATTCTAACAGTCTAGACCTATAGTTCTGGGCTGAGTTTTTCATGAGATCACTTTCTCTAGATCAGTTTTGTTTGTTTGTTTGTTTTTGTCTAAAAGCCACAAACCACAGGGGAAAGGAGCAAAAAAAAAAGTTATTCAAAGGCTATAAATAAAGTAACAAAATGGCGTTGAGGAGGGGGAAAAGATTTAGTTTACATTTATCCAATCTTTAAAAATTAGAAATAAAACCTAAAATTTATTCATTAACACAACCAACACTACCCTTAAATGTCACTCACATTCGTTTGGAAAGAGAAAGAAGGGGAAGGGTCTGGTGGCTTTGACGTAGGCAAAGAGAAACCTAAGTTACTTGTTGCACTACTGGGGGGTGGGGATATTTACATAAAGGACCACTGGTGCTCCCCCTCCCCCAAAACAGCTCTGGAAGGTAAGGACCAAATTCTGTTGGCTGATTAGAGATTCCTTAACGGCTAAGTGCATGGCCACTTAAAGAAGCAGACAGCACACAAAGAAGACTGCTATAAACAACTCCACCTAGTCTTTTGTGATGCTAAGTAACTAGAGGCTCATCTTTTCAGCATCCTAAAAGGCCTGCTAGCCCTTCGGAATCTTGCAGGTGCCATTCTTTGAGCCACAGAAGACCCTAACAGAGGTTTCCACCCTTGCTTTAGAATTAACTTGATAAGACAGTTAAATTCTGATAACAACCTACAGTAAAGTCAAAGTAACTGTCAAATCCTTAACTTTAAATCCCTAATCTGATCCTTTTTTAAAGGTACTTTCCAAATTCCCACATTCAGACTACTCCTTCCAGAGAACATAGTAAGCATTACTCACACTGACTGCATTTACACAGCTTTCCAATACAAAAATCCTGATGAGTTTTCCTTAAAGCAAACGAGGAAGGTGATGTCAGAGCTGAGTCTGCCACTCCAGCTGCATTGATACTACTTCAGCCAGGCCGGGTTCTTCTGCAGTTTTTTGAGCGAGACTTCTCCACCCTGAAGACTGGCAAAAGACAGTATGTCAAGTGGTAGCTATCATCGCTTATGATAAGTAGGGGTCAACCAGGTGGGGACCACACTAGCCTCAGCCATGAGTACAGTGGAGTAGTTAGAGGCAAATGCAGTCAGATGCCTGAGTCAGATCTTTGCAGGATCTTTAGGTAGATTACAACATCTTGGAACCTTATCTGATAAAAGTAGATATTGAGGGTTAAACGAAATGAGGCACGGAGACTCCTCCCCCAGCAATGCTTGATAATTTGGAGCACAAAATTCCACTCCCAAAGAACCCAACAGCACTTTACAAGCGCAACACATTTTTTTTTCCAAATAAAGAAACCAAGGAGGATTGGTGCTTTCCCACCCTCTCCTCGCCACCCCATTACACACACTTACTTATGGACACTTACAGGGAATTCTGCACAGGTCAGTGTGTATCCAGTTCCTGCAGGCCGTAGCAGAAGGCTCTCGATAGGTATTTGAGATTAAACCTAAAGTACGGTAGTAATTAATAACATTTATAGAACTCTTTACAAAGCAACTTCGCTCTGATTTTGAAGAGTACAACTTTGCTGCTTCTTATGCTGCACGTCTGGGCCAGCTTCAGCTTGTAAGTAACAGGGGAAATGAACTTCACCTGGAAGTTCATCTACAAAGAAGGAAGAGAGTCGCCCACACACTCCTCTCCAACCTCACCATCCCTCCCCCCACCGGGCTCAAAAAGGAAGACAAAGCGGAAGGTCGGGAGATTCAGCTCACATTATAACGCTGAGGTCGGGATTCGAACTCCCAAACACCCAAGAAAAGTTTCCCCCTTAAGACTCACCTCGTGAGCCCACCGGGAACCACACACTCTCAGTACCTGCAGCTGGCGGCGTGGCGCTAAACAAATACAAACTTCACTCTCAACCAATCAAAACACCCCTCCGCTACTGCCGCTGGACCAATGAGGAGCAAGGGCTATCCAAGCGTAGCCTCACTGCTTGCTGGGAGTTGTAGTTTAAAACCTAGAGCGGGACTCACAGTCCAGGTTTCCCCCGAGTGATCCCGCCCCCTTAGCTCTCCAGCCAATCAACAGCACTAATCTGGTCAGCGGCAGTCTCGTTTCCCCTGCCCGATTGACCGCGGCGAAATAGGCCGCGGGCCAAATGTGGAGTGGGAGGATCGGGGCCTTGCCCCGGATTGGGGGGTTTTGGCTGACAGGGGTCCTCGGAAGGAAACCGCTAAACTGCAATGCTGCGTCACTGAAAGGAAACAACTCCCCCCAGTGTTGGAACTGCGGCGGCCCAGGGAACCTCATGGAGGGGGACGGGTTCTTCTGCCCACAGTGCCGGGCGCTGCAGCCACCTGACCCCACTAGAGACCACTTCAGCCTTATGGACTGGTACGGGAGGTGGTTTCGGGAAACGCGCAGGGCGAGAGAGACGTAAGAAGCTGTCGTGCGAGAGGGAAGGGCGGATCAGAGCTGGGGAAGAAGGTGGGACCAGTTAGATAGGTGGGCGGAACCCTGGAGACCAGGGGAAGAAGAAGGGGTTTGGGAAAATGGAAGATGGGGTGTGACCTGGAAAAGAGGAAATTGAATAGAGACCCTCAAGGGATGGAGACTAGAGTGGAGGGAGGACTGCAGTTGCAGAGAATGAAGTTAGAGGAAATTGAGTGCCGGAGGCTACGGAGAGGGAGACTTGAGAGGCAGGACCTGAGGGAAGGGTTACTTGAAGAGCCTTAGAGAAAGGAGAGTTGAGGGATGGGGTCAGAACAATTAAAGTTGGGTTGAAACTGTTTAAGAAGGGAGTACACTGAGGTATTATCCAAAATAAGGCAGTAAAAACACGGAAAACCCAACATGGTGGGCGGAGTCTAAGGGAAACGTGAGACTTGGAGGGAGAGAATCTGAGAAATGGGGGTTTTTCTTGTTCCTCCGAAGGTTGAGGAGCTTGGGGAGGTGGTGAAATTTGGGCAAAGCTAAACTGATTAGATAGGGCAGTCTCTGCGAATAGAAAGCGAAAGGGGTTGGGTTAAAATACATTGGGTAACAGATGAAGGGACCGTGGCCTTGGAACAATTTGGTAGTGGGACTTGGTCATGCCCCTTCCCCTTATCTCTAGGATCTGCCCCCACCAGTCATTGAACACTTATGATGGACTGCGATAACAAAACTCTTTTAAGGTCCTCAGGGGTGCCAAACTGGCATGCTTCCTCTGTCTAGATGACTCTCCTGCGATCTTTGGCTACTCTTCATTGTCATTCAGGTCGCAGCTCCAATGCCATCCCTTTGCCCACCGCATCTCCCACTCTCTGACTCTATTCTGTTCTTTACAGCACCTACCACTTTGGAAATTATCCCTGTCTGCATGTTTATTGCATATTTCCCCATGGGAACAGGAACCAGGCCCATAGTATGCAAATCTATAAATATTTGATGCATGAATTTTGTCTCCCAATTTCCTTTCAGCAACCGTTCCTTCAGAGTTGACACAGTAAAGCTCCAGCATAGGTACCAACAACTACAGCGTCTTGTGCACCCAGATTTCTTCAGCCAGAGATCTCAGGTAGTCCATTGGCCACCCTTAATCATACCCAAACGTGTGCATTCCGGGTGGGCAGCTGTGGCCTTGTAGTTATTTGATTCTCCAAGACAGAGCTGGACAGCCAGCTCCACCCTGTGGCAGGCAGACCGCAGCCAGCAAGGCCCTGGACCTGTGCTGTAGAATTAGAACCCATCCGTTGAAGATAAATACAGCTCATCCCACACCAGTTCTACTTCGACCACTTCCTTAGGTCCCTGCCCATCAGTATTTTATGAAACAGTTTGTTAGTGTAAGACGGCTGATTTGGGTGGTAATAAGACTGTCTTCTTCTCCACGACAGACTGAAAAGGACTTCTCAGAGAAGCATTCGACCCTGGTGAATGATGCCTATAAGACCCTTCTGGCCCCCCTGAGCAGGGGACTATACCTTGTAAGGTGATTTCCCAACCCTTCTACGAGTGACTACCTGGTGTCCATTGTACTAAGGCAGGGGTGTCCAACCTTTTGGCATCTCTGGGCCACACTGGAAGAAGAAGAGTTGTCTTGGGCCACACATTAAATACATTGTGATGCATAGTCACAGAAAACTTCATAAGGTTTTAACTAAATTTACAATTTTGTGTTGGGCCGCATTCATAGCCATCCGAGCCACATGCAGCCTGTGGGCCAGGGGTTGGACACTCTTGCTGCGCCCCTGTATTCAGCAGAGAAGTACTTGAGCCCTGAGCCAATTCAGGGACCCAAAGATACTACATAAGTGTATTTTTCTGTGAATATTCTCTGTAAATCTTACTTGCCCGATTGCATTTTTTAAAACCATTTTCTATAAATTTCAAGGTTGTATGGTGATGGCTTTTAGGAAAGTAATTTGGGGATTTGGGAGGAAAGTAGAGGTGAGTACCTTAGAATTTTAGGACTTAACAGAATCTTGACAAATGTCTAGTTCAAACTCAGAAGTGAAGGAATGGCTCCCTCAGGGTCACACACTTCTAAGTAGCAGAAAGGGATCCCGTCCAAGCATTCTTTTCTCAGTCTGAGTTTCCAGCACACTTTCATTATTAGGATAGTTCAGGCTTTCCCTGAGTAGTATTCTGTTTGGAAAGGTGAGTAGGATTTATGATGTTGGCCATAGTTTCCTGAACACAACTTCTTTCCCCTGCTTTGTGCCCCAATAGCTAAAGCTCCATGGAGTAGAGATTCCTGAAGGAACAGATTATGAAATGGACAGGCAATTCCTCGTGGAAATAATGGATATCAATGAAAAGCTTGCAGAGGCTCAGACTGAAGCTGCCATGGAAGAGATTGAATGTATTGTCAGAGGTAAAAGATAAAATACCTCCAAATGCATGTTATTACTATGAGTGTATTTCTGTTGTTAAGTGAAAAGTGAATGTAAAGAATACATATTGGTCATCGCCGTGATTCAGGGAGTATCTTTTTCTTGGGCATACTGAAACCAATTCTGTCTGGAGATTAGACTGTAACATCCCTCCCTCTCTGGAATGTAGCCTTGTCTTCATATCAGGAGCCTATTTAAATGGAAAAATTAAGATAATGGTTTTCTCTTTCAGAGAAACAGAAAGAGTTGACTGACAGTGTGAGCAGAGCTTTTGAACAAGGTACTGTCTTCATTTCTTTTTTTTTTTAATTTTTTTAAAGATTTTATTTATTTATTTTTAGCGAGATGGGGGAAGGGGGGAGAAAGAGAGGGAGTGAAACATCAATGTATAGCTGCCTCTAGCACACCCCATACTGGGGATATGGCCTGCAACCCAGGCACGTTCCCTGACTGGGAATCAAACCGGTGATGCTTTGGTTCGCAGGCCTGGGCCCAGTCTGCTGAGCTACATGAGCCAGGGCCTGTCTTCATTTCTTGACATTCTCATATATGGAAAGAATTATAAGCACTGACGTGCGAACATCCATTCAACAAGTAGCTACTATGTACCCATCCTACGATCGTTACATGGGGATGCGTTAAATACAGATGAGTGCACATTTTTGCCTTCAGATTCACAATCTTGCTGGAAAAAGAAGCTGTGCGCCAAAAGTCATCATGTGCCAGTGAAAGATTAGATGAGAGAAAGTCCTTTCATTCCCCTTTAACAAGTAGGAAAAGATGGGATGAAGGATGTGGGCTGAAGCCAACACAGGTAGGTTCTCAGGGCAAGGCTGCACATTCGGCGTTTGACGAGGCCTGCACACCCCATTTTCTGCAAAGCCCGGGGGGAGAGGTCCGTAGCAGAGCGCTGCCTGAGTTACAAATACGGAGTGTTCATCTTTGTCCCCACTGTCCTTGCTCTCAGAGCGAAGAGGCTATGTTCACTGCTACCTGTTTTTAAGCAAGAAAAACCTTTCAATCCATTGCTGATGGGTGTGTCACCCCTTAACTAAGAGATAATGGATCTTTAGCATAGGGTTCATTTTAATGCAGGAAGCAGAAAGCCAGTCAGGGTAGCCCAGATAAAAGGAAATTATTGTAAGGAATTGGGGCTACCTCCCAGAATCCAAAGAGAAAGTCCTGCTAGTGATTATAGTACAGTGTGATAAGAGCTTTCCTGGGATAGAACCTGGGAACCAAAAAGCAGTCTGGAACCAAGACTGGCCCTCGACTCATTGTCCCTTGTAGTTCATTCCATCCTCTTCTCTCTACAAACCACTTCTATCTGCTCCTTTATTGGTATATAGTGTCCTGAAGTGACCTCTCCCACTAGATAACGCTGTAGTCCCCCTTGGTCTGTTACCTTATAAGAATAGTCAGATGGCCTTTCACTGTCTGACTATAGTCCCCTAGATTTCTGGGAAAGGAAATTTGATTGGCCCAGCTTTAGCCAGATGTCCAATCCAGTACAGTCAGTGAGGGCCATGGGGATAGGCTTACATGTGTGCGGCCTACTTTGCAGAGGTTGATTCTGAAAAGCAGGCACAGGGAGGGTCTCTAAAAAGTTGATGAGACATAAAGATTAACAGCAGAAAAGAGGAACCCCACGTGGCTGCCTGAAACCCATGTTGCCCAGCCCGCAGGCTGAGATGGACTGCTTGTGTGCCACCAGGGCCCACTCTCAGCTCCCATTGTGCCTTTGTATACTTTTATTTATTTCTTAATTATAAAATGTAATTTTGAAAAAGAATAATGTGTAATTACAATTTAAAGGATAATAATGGAACAACACCTATGTCCTCACCACCCAGCTTAAGAAATAGAACATGCAAACAAGATATATAAATGGCCAAAAGCACTTAAAAATGTACTCAACATCACTAATCATAAAGGAAATGAAAATCAAAATCACAGTGAGATACCACGTCATTCACGTTAGGATGGCTACTGTAAATTTCTTTAGAAATGCAGAAAATAAAATGTTTTGGCGAGGATGTGGAGAAGTTAGAACTCTTGTGCACTGCTGTTAGAAATGTCAAATAGTGCAGCCACTAAGGAAGACAATATGGCATTCCCTAAAAACTTAAAAATTGAATTGCCATACAATCCAGCAGTTCCGCTTTTGGATATATACCTAAAGAATTGACAGCAGGGACTCAAAAAGATACTTGTGCACTGTCAAAGGTAAACAGCCCGGTACTAGTTAAAGCAGAAAGATTTGAATCAGTAATAATTGTTGCAATAGGGAAGTGTCCAGCATGAACTAAACTCAACTTTGATTTGTGACTGGGCATTTTAGTTGAGTTGAGTTTTAATTTTTATAGTTTGTCTTTTTTAATTTTTTGTTGTTGTGTGACTGGGCATTTTAAAGAGAGGATGAGGAACTAGGGAAGGGGTATGCAGGGGCTGAGTCAGGGAAGTGGGAAATTCCAAAAAGTGGGAGGGGGGAGTTGGTCCATGTGAAATAGATCTGGGATTGCTGACTGGAACTTAGAAAATTAGGCTCCTACCCTCCCACAGAGCCTGCGAGACAGGTGCCCTATCTTCACATGTTGGCTGGAACGAACAGTAAGAAAGAGACAGCAAGAATAGACATTCTTTCCTCTGAACAATATAAATCAGCTTCTCATTTGATTGCCTTTTGTTTGGTAGGGACTAGCTGAAGCGTCTGTTGAGACGATATTTAGAGGACATTTGTTGAATAATGTGAGCAGTCAGGCATCTAATGAGGAGCATCTCTATGGAAACAGAAAGAAAACAAAGATGACTGGTTGGAGCAGAATGTAAACCCGCGTTCTGAGTCCAGAGTGAAGCCACTTGAGAAAACACTGAGCTCTTACGCATTTTTCGACGGTGACATGAGGGTGGCAGCGGCCATCTGATGGATTTCCTGGTTGATAGTTTGAATGTGGTGATGGCAAAGATATCACGGCCACAGTCGTGGTTACTTCCGAGAGCAGAGCATGGAACATGCAGGAGTTCTGGCGGACTTTCTGGGTGGCCCACGTACCAGTAGCGCTAAGTTATCAGGCTTCAGCTTGTAGGACTTTCTCAGATTCCGGAGGAAAGGGGCAACTACGAGAGAACCTGAGTCCCAAAAAGGGTCTAGGCAGTCAGGTTCTAGTTCTTAATGACACCAAGTCAGGAGGGAGGGTGAAAAATTGGAAACGTCAGTTTGTAGAGCTGTGGCCAGAGAGCGAAGGAAACCAGAAGAATTGAGCATTTGGTAACTGCTGGCAAAATGTGTAAGATGGCAGGGTCCAGTTCAGTTCACAGGTAAATCCAGCTTCAGAGACACTGAACGAGTCTAGATGAGGATGCCCACAAGGGCGTGTTACACTTTTCCACTGAAACAAAATTTATCTCCACAGTCACCCCTTTGTAATCAAAGATAAAGTAAGATAATTCTTGTTTAAAAAATAATTTTAGTGTCATTAAGTTTGGATTGATTATTTATGTAACTCCAGCAAGAATGATAATTGACCATACCGCCCTTTTTAAGTTTTCTTTATGGAACTTTTTACAAGGAATCTCAGGTTGGACTTTAAAAGCTTCTCAGGGCTAGAAAGTCAAGCCAAGAATCCTCTATCAGCATCACCTTCAGTGGATGAATTCCTCTCTTCTCAAAGTCCCCGAAATATCCTGTTTCCTGAGCCTGCCAGGAAGTTACCTTAGTTACTCACCTGTAAGACTGAGACCTCTTTAAGCCAGATACCAGGGCAATTTTTTCAAGAGGACTTGTAAGCATTGGCTGCAAAGAATCAACCTTAGCTCCTTAAAATAGTCTGGTCAAATCCAATTTTATTCTTCACTTTCAAATATGGCATTCTAGTCAAAGCCTTCGTAATTCTGTCCTATCAGAGAGAGGACAGATTCTTATGAAACCTTTGCAAATAACTATATTGCTATGAAAATAAGAAATGGTCAATAATAGTTTCCAATTTTTTGAGGGATTAGGCAGGGAGAAAAGGAGGTAGCTTAAGAAGAAACGGAATGAGTTTTTATATATATATATATATATATATGGAAAATAGGGCATTTAAGAGCCAGCAATATTTCAGTGTGGCTCCATTGATTGGGAGTTGTCCCTCAAAGTTAAAAGGTCACCAGTTCAATTCCCAGCCAGGACACATGCCTAGGTTGCAGGCAGTCCCTGGTGAGGACAGGTACAAGAGGCAACCAATTGATACTTTTCTCTCGTATCAATGTTTCTCTCCCCTTCCCTCTCCCTCCCCTTTCTCTAAAATAAATAACATCTTTTAAAAAATTATAGTCATTTAAAAATGACTATAATTTATCAGTTAACTCAGTCCCATGTAATTAATTTTGTTCTGCTTAATCTTGGAGTAACAGTTTTATGAACCCACTGGCTTTTAGAAATCCTGACTTAGTTTACTAGTTTGATTTCAAAGTTACTCCGTCAATGCCATCAGAAGCCGGTTCCCCACAGTACCTGGCACAGTCCTTTTTCGTGGGTCTTCAAGACAGTCCCTTTTTGTTAAACACGAGTACTCTGGCCTGTAGCTGGTTGCAGAAGCTTTTAGGAAAGCATTAGAGCAAAACATCTGTGTATGGATAGCAAAGACTTAATGTGACCATAGTTAAAGATCTGATGGAAGTTCATTATAGAAATAACACAGCTGACAAGGAAATTTGGTTGTTTCTGCGACGTGCACATTTTAAAATAATAACTGGGCTGATCACATTATACCAAGACATATTATGGATAGCGATGGCATTGACAAATTTCTACGAATTATACCATTTCTGAAATAATATTTTACCCATATACATATAACCTAGGGAAGGTTAAGTATCTCTTCTTTGACACTGCTTCCCATGTAATTTAATATATCAAATAGACCTAATTTGTTTCATGTCTCTCTTTTTATAAGGTGAGAGAACAAAGCTTTTGAAGTTTTCCAGGGGCTCTCTTGGAAACTTCAAACGCAGTTAAGTTCAAGAAGACTTTATTTAGAATTTGATTTGGGAAGTTGTCAAAAGGTTTGAAAATTTAATTAAATAGGATCATAGTTCATTTTGAAACAATATTAGTTACCTATCTAACCAAAGTGGTGATAAAAGATTCAAAGGCAAACACAGGAGGTAACAAGGTGGAAAAAAAACCTTAGCTCTTTCAACAGTAAGAAGACTTGGTTCTCTTAAGTAATCAAGGCCACGATAAAGATGACATGAAGCACAGGAAATTTTTTGAGAAGACACAGAATACATGTCTCCAAAACCTAAAGAAATGCCTCAGAGTCTTTTATTAAGAGCAGACCAGTAATCCAAGAAACTTTGTAATTTGAGCAGAGAGAAAACCACACTCTGGTTCTGTGTCAATGTACGTTACATGTAAATCCACTTCATCTTAGCCGGCTTTGACATCACAACGTAAACATTTCCTTTTCCACAAACACACAACATTTTTTAATACCCATTCAGGTTTTATCCAGCTCTTTCACTCTTTCACATTCTACTTTAGGACAAAAACCACTCTCTTCTTTATCTTAACAGGAACACATTTCTCCTTTCCTTGCGTACTTTTCTTATAAAAGCACATCCTACTTTTCTTCCATACTTTGTATACAAAGTTGTTTCCCTTCAGTCTTATTGTTTGTAGTAGTTTTGTTTTTATACATTGATTATAAATTTAACCATTAGTAATCTTTATTTTACAGAGAAAACTTGGAAGTAGACAATTGAGAACTACTATATACTAGAATTCTATAAGCAAATTAGCAAATTTTATGAATATACCATCTCACAAATTCTAGAGGTATATGCTTTTTATAATACATTTTTTTAATGTAGTGAGAACATGTTTATTAACTGACCCAAATATCTTTGGCTTCTCTAGACCATATAAAAATAAGAAGCCAAAGTATATAAACTTAAACTAATGCTTAATAATGAATGTTTTAGAAGTGTATCTTATTTAGACATTAGATACTTAATGAATATCTATTATTTAACTTAGCATATCTCTAAGGTTGTAAACTGCCAAAAAGATTTTGGAAAAGACTTTTAGGTGACTAATTATAAAACACAATTATTGCCCTGGCTGGTGTGGCTCAGTGAATTGAGTGCAGGCTTGCAAACCAAGGGGTGGCCAGTTTGAATCCCAGTAAGGGCACATGCCTGGGTTGCAGCCTGGGGCCCCGGTTGGGGCTGCACATGAGAGGCAACCTCACACTGATGTTTCTCTCCTCTTACTCTCTCCCTTTCCCTCTCTCTATAAAAATAAATAGAATCTTTTTAAAAACCCATAATTATTGTTGAAGTAGTTTTTCAAAATAATTTGAGTAATATCAATTTTATCATTTCTATAATCTTAAATATCTAATATAATATTAGGTTATTTGACTAGTAAACCTAAGTAGAATAAAAATGTTTGTTTGCGTTATATTTACTGTTGGCAACTCTGAAAACATACCTATTTTATTAAACCAACAGTATCAAACCAAGTCTTATTTAACAAAGATTTATCTAAAATATGTGAAACTGAAAAACATTTGAATTAGTTCCTATATTTCTGGATATTTTAGGAAGATTTCATTTATATAAATCTTATTTTGGTCTAAACCAATTAGGATGCAACTCTTTTCCTTTTTTAAAATTTGTTTTATCCTCACCCAGAGACCTTTTCTTTCATTGCTTTTAGAGAGTGAGGAAGGGAGAGAGAGATACATTGATGTGAGAGAGAAGCATTAATTAGTTACCTCCCATACTCACCCGAACCAGGGACTGAACCTGCAACCTTTCAGTCAGGGGTCAACGCTCCAACCAAAGGAGCCACACTGGCCAGGGCAGGATACAACTCCTTTAAAGAGTTTTATAAATTAATTTGGTAATATACCATCGGGAGGTAGGAAAATATTGTTTACATATGTAAACATAACATACTGGCCAATGCAAATAGAGATCTTATGGTTTTCACTCTAAGAATTTAGTCATAAGTCAGGCATAAATAAATACAATAATATAAAACTCATTAGTTCACATGTAGAGTGGTTCTTGTTTTTGCTCCATTTTGTATATTTATCCAAAGGTTACCTACTCAATATAAGGGCTGAAGCTTTCCACCAATATTTCTCGAAAAAACCTTCAAAGTTTTTTTGTTTTGTTTTTGTCTTGATGTGTAATCTTATGTAAGCTGGGGACTAAATGTCTGTTACCAAATACTTTTATTTTTTTTCTTATTCAGCTTCAGATTGTTGCTTTTTGGGGTGCCAGAGCCCCCAATAGGGACAGGTAGCCCAAAGTTCCAGGAGCTGTAGGGAGTTGAGCAGTGGGAGTGGGAAGGAAAGGTCTGGCAGGGTGGGCAGAGGGCTGGAGGAGGTAAGGGCTTGGAAGGGGCCATAGCAAAGGCTGCAAGGGAGCCGAGGGGAAGATAGAAGGTGGTAAAGGAGGAGGAAGGAGTGGGGGTGATGGGAAGGAGAGGTCTTGGAGGAGATAGTTTGGGGAGGTGTTAAGTTTCTCAAAGAAGCCACAGAAATTCCAAAATTTCCTAGATAAAGTCATACTATCTAAGAAATGCACAGAGCACCGTGGTGACGTGCTGTCAGCAGGAGTTGGACAAGGGAGGCTGCAGTCGACTGAGAAGTTCCCATGGAGGGCAGACCCAAACAGAGAACAAAGAGCCCTTACAGGGATCCAGGAAGAAGAAAATTTCCAGCCCAGGAGTCAGTCCTCACTGGAAACGGAACCAGGAAGAATTCTAGCCTAGGGGGTATCTTTCAAAAGAATCCTGGGACTCCAACCCAGCTTTAGAGAGTATACTCAGAATCTTAAGAATCCAAGTCTGTCCTCACTGTACTTCACCAGAAGTTTGCCTGGGGGATTGAAGTTGTACTCACCACAGGGTATCCAAATGAACATCAGACCAAAGATTAGACCAAGGTCTCTGTTGAAAGGTCTGGTCATTACTACCAAGGGCCCAATGGTTTTTTCAATCCAGATCCAACTCACAGTACCGGATAATTTTCAAAGATCAAGCCAGACTTAAAGTTCAAAGTACAGATTTTTATCAGTAATAACTATTGCAATAGGGAAAAGAGTCCCGTGTGTCCTGGCTGGTGTGGCTCAGGTGGTTGAGTGCCAGCCTGCAAATCAAAGGGTCACTGATTCAATTCCCAGTCTAGGACACACGCCTGGGTTGCAGGCCAGGTCCCCAGTAGGGGGGCGTGTGAGAGACAACCACACATTGATATTTCTCTCCCTCTTTCTCCCTTCCCCTCTCTAAAAAATAAAATAAATAAAATCTTTAAAAGAATAATCCAGTGTGAACTAAACTCAACTTCAATTTGTGCCTGGGCATTTTAAAGGAGAATGAGGAAATGGGGGGGGGGGGGTGCACAGGGGTTCCCTAGAGGCAGGGAAGTGAAAAACTCCAAAAGCAGGAATGGGGGACTTGGTCCATGTGCAACCCACCTGGGTTTGCTAACTGGCACTTACTGAGGTTAGGTTCCCTCCCTCCCACAGAGCCTGGGAAATAGGGGCCCTGTCTTCAGGTATTGGCTGCAGTAAATAGCAAATTGGGGCGCAGCCTTGAATTTACTTGGGCAGGCACTTCAACAGAAGCTAGGATCATCCTAGGGATACAGGCTTGAGCTATTAGAAGCTATGTTAGTGTTTGTCAGTATAGGTCAAGGTCGAGGCCTGGTTAAAAGGGGAGCTCAGGGGAGCCTGGCTAGAGTTTGGTCAAGAACAATTTTGGTTGACACCTGTGTTCATAGGATTTTTCACAATGGCTAACAGGTGGAAGCATCCCAAGTGTCCATCCATCAATAGTTGAATGGATAAACAAAATATGGTGTGTCTGTACATACAGTGGAATATCATTCAGCCTTAAGAAGGGCAGGAAGTTCTGATACATGCTACAACATGGATGAACTTCAAGGATATTATGCTAAGTAAAATAGACTAGTCGAGAAAAGGTAAATACCCTGTGGTTCCATGGACATGAGTAGTCATAGTCATACTCACAGAGACAACGTGGAACGGAGGTTTCCGGGTGTCGGAGTGACGGGGTGGGGAGGAGGGGAACCGGAGCTTCTGTTTCCTGGGCAGTGTTTCAGGTTTACAAGGCGAGAAGAGTCGCGTGGCTAAGTGGTGGGACGGGCTGCACAACACTGTGAACATACTCAATGCCACAGAGCTGAGCGAGCGCTGCACCTAAAAATGGTTACAGTGGTAATTTTACGTTACGCATATTTGGTCACAAAAGGATTTTTGTAAACACAAAAATAATAAAATAAATATAGACATGTCCACTGCCTTCCAAGCCCCTAGTAGGCCCTTTGCAATTGCATCCCCCTCCCACTGTAACCATGCTCCTGAGTTTTGTGTTAATCATTTCCTTGCTCTTCTGATAGTTTTAACCATATATGAACATAACAGTATGTCATTTAGTTTTACATATATCTAAGTCAGACTTTCTCAACCTTGGCACTACCAACATGTTGGCCAGATAATTCTTGGCGGAAGGGACTGTTCCCTGCGCTGTGGGACGTTTAGCAGTGCCCTGGACTCTCTCCACTAGATGTCAGTATCACCTTCCCAGTTGAGACAACTGAAACTCTCCAGACACTGCCAGCTGTCTCCCAGTGGGTGCAAAATCACCCGCAGTCAAGGACCACCGGTTTAAGGGCTTCATTCCCAGAACTGAGGTGCAGAGACAGGTCTTCCCCAGTTCTTCCTGGTCCTCCTCAGGGTTAGACCACCACGTGTGGTACAGGAATGCTCTAGAAACAACCATTTATTACTTGGGAGCTGCCCTGAAGAGAATCGGCTTCTCATTTAAAGTCTGAACCCGGTAAGTAAGCACACTTTCTCCCTGTTTTGGTTGGGAACCCCCCACCCCCACCCCCGGCTCCTCAATCCAGGTGTCTCTTGGTCAGTCATATTGAGTAGTCGATCAGCCCTCCAGAGGCTGGGACTCAACTTGAATCCAGCTGATTTAGTCAATAGACTTAGCTGTATTCTTGCTCAAGATGAAGTCTCACATTAATGTCTCTGTTTATTTCAGATGATTTTGAAAAAGCCAAGGAAATTTTAACAAAGATGAGATACTTTTCAAATGTAGAAGAAAAGATCAAGTTAAAGAAGATTCCCCTCTAATTGTTGCTAGTTTTAAAGTTTTAAAAATAAAGTTCTTATATATATTTTGGCTGGCTTCTGCTAATTGAGACTGGATATGCTTTACCTATGTATATCACCTTAATTAAACCTCTGGCTCAAGCCTAAATGGATGGCAGAGTTTGTCATGCCAGAGAAACAGCCTAGTCAGAGTTTGAGTGGTCAGTTTTCTCATGTGATGCTGCTACACCGTGCCCCCATCTAGGCCAGTGGGTGAGGAGGTGGGGATGGGCCCACCTGAGGCCCTAGAGAAGGGGTTTGGCGCATTTTTTCTGCAAAGGGCCAGGTAGTAAATATTTTAGGCTTTGTGGGCTTTGTGTTGTAACTACTCAACTTGCCATTGTAGCGCTTTACTTACAAAACAGGCATTGAGCTAGATTTGGCCATGGGCTTGCCCACCTCTGCCCTAGAACCACATCTTCCTTCACTGATGGTCCTCTTGTTGGCATGGCCTTCCGGGCATCCTGTTTGGTCACCATGCAAAGCTGCCTAAGAGTCTTTGGCCTACATTTCAAAATGTAGTTAATATTATCAAGAATCACTCTGGTGTTAAACACTAACCACATTTTCAGGGTTGAGTGCTGGCCTGCAAAGCAAGGGGTTGTTGGTTCAATTCCCAGTCAGAGCACATGCCTGGGATGTGGGCCAGGACCCCCGTGGGGAGCGCATGAGAGGCAACCACACTTGGATGTTTCTCTCCCTTCCTTTCTAAAAATAAATCAATAAAATTTAAATTAAAAAAATAAACACTAACCACATTTTCGGTTCCACCTAGGGACAAAGCACTTTTAAGTTCTCTGGACAGTTGACAGTTTCTTGTCCTGATTTCCATGCTCTTCTAACTCAACCTGAAGCAACTCCACTTCCCGTTTTGGATCTTTGGAAATCCAGTTTTAGTTCTTGATTCATTTCCAGAAAGAAAAAAGTTTTTTTTTAAGTCTCTGGATCAAAGATTAGAAGAGAAAATTCTGATTTAAAAATTCCAGCAAACAATGTTCAAACTCTTGGAGAGAATTGCTTGTTTATAATTGTAAAAATTCAGGGTTTGGAACCACGGCTTACATACCACCACAGCTTACTCCTTTGCATCCTTCCTCATCACCCTAGTCTAAGTATTTATATCTTCTGGATCCTGATCTAGTTATACTCAGTAATGTTTGAGGACTTATGGATCCTCTGAAGGAAAATTGACCACAGCAGCTGTCTAGCTTAATGGT
The DNA here is from genome assembly GCA_004024845.1 of Tonatia bakeri. Taxonomy (NCBI): domain Eukaryota; kingdom Metazoa; phylum Chordata; class Mammalia; order Chiroptera; family Phyllostomidae; genus Tonatia; species Tonatia bakeri. The sequence continues at coordinate 82,326 of PVIA01000866.1, forward strand.
GCTTGGGAATATCAGTACAATCTCCAACCTCTCGCAGTTTACAAGGAGAATGAGTTACTTCGTGGAAAACACACAGGGAGTCCTTTAAGTAAATAATTACAATGCAAGCAAATGTCCTGATTAAGTTTGGTTTTTCGGCAAAGAAGGAGATGAAAGGAGGGTTTGATACACTTCCCTAGACAGCCTTCATTCCTTCTTCAGAACAGTGATCAGGACCGAAACCATCTGACCACAAAAAAGAACTCAGATAAATGTTGTCTCAAATGACATCTCTGGAGGAACTTCAAAGAAACATTCCCTCACCTGTTACCTTCAACTGGAAAGGTCACTGGGCTTTCCAGTAAATTATTTCTGACTTGGGGAATAAAGAAAAAAGACTTTATTTCTGAGTCATGACTTCTAAGTCAGAGGGATTACATTTTTTCCCCTCTTCCAAATTCTTTCCCTTTTAGTCTAAACCCTTAAGTGTAGCTGGACTCCTAAAGCCAGCAACACTTGAAAGTGTTCCCTGACAAAGGCCTATGGGAGGCATTCTTCTAGATATCTGAGAAGTTAAGCAGCCCTCTTTGGATTAAAGCTTCTGACTCAGTGAAGCAAATTAAGCAGCCACCTCCCAACCCCACATCATTCCTAATACAGTGTCTGAACAAATCAGAAGTCTTCTTCAATTTGAGACTCTATCCAATCTGGTGTCAGACAGGCATGGTGTTATGGACCACACGTGTTCCCCACCCCAAAAATTCCTATGTTGAAGCCCTCACCCCCTATTGTGGCTGTATTTAGAGATGGTACCTCTATGGAAGTAATTAAGGTTAAATGAGGTCATAAAAATGAGACCCTGATCCTACAGGATCAATATCCTTATAAGAGAAGACACCAGAACCCTGGTGGGGTAGCTCAGTTGATTAGAGTGTCATCCTGATATGTCAAGGTCGTGAGTTCAATCCCCACTCAGGGCATATACAAGAAAGCAACCAATGAATGCGTAAATAAGTAGAACAACGAGTCCATGTTTCTCTCTCACCCTTTCTCTCTCTAAAAATCAACTTTTTAAATTTTTTTTTTAAAGACACCAGAGAGCTCCCTTGTTCACAGCCCTTGCGAAAGGCCATGTGAGAAAGCCAGAAAGAAGCCTGCCATGTGCAAGTCAGGAAGAGACCCCTCCCCAGAAACGGAAACTGACCGTGTGGGCACCGTGATCTCAGACTTCAGCTTCCAGACTCTGAGAAAATTAATTTGCTGTTCAACCACCTAGTCTACGGCATTCTGTTATTGTGGCTCGAGCTTGACTAATGGATTTTAACCCCTGGATTTTAATCCTGGCTCCGCCACTCATCTGCTGTGAGTTCATCATTGTGCCAAGCTTCATTTCTTCTTTAAAATGGTGACAATGACAGTACCTATTTCACAGGGCTGTTGTGAAGATTAAATGAAATAAATTATGCAAATTACTTAGCACAGTGAGTGGCACACAGTAGGCACTCAAATGTGATTTTTTAAATGACAGTGACTACTTGTATTATTTTCATTTTGGCAACAAAGTCATGTCTACCACTATAGAAGAAATACTACCCTTTCAACAAAGTTTTAGGCATTCTTTTTGAAAAAGAATGCTCAGCCCTGGAGAGATACACAGAACAGTTAGATGCTTCCTGTCTACCTGGGGAGAGGACTTTTACACCAAGAACTGAAACAATAATAAAAGTTCCCATTTACTGTAAAGTTACTGTATGCTAGGCACTGTGTGCTGTACTTTGCATGATTCCATCAAATTAAACCCAATTCAACTTGTTTTACACATGAAGAAACAAGTTTCCAGGAGGTAAGACCATCAAGAGCTGGGATTGAAACCTAGATCTCTCTGTAAAGCCTGTGCTCTTAGGAAGCCTGAACCCACTAAGATTAAGTACAAGCCAAGAGGATTAAACAACTTTTACAAGAGGGGCCACTTGCCAGGGCCTGCACCATGCCAAGCAGAGGCAGGATTTGACCTGAGCCCCTGTTTCCAAAGCCTGAGCATACAGTTTCACTGGGCTTAGGGAGGGATGGCTCCCAGGTACAATAACCAGAGAAGAAGGCTTCAAGGAAGAGGGGAAATGGGGGTTCAGACATGCAGAAAGAAGCTGTGTGAGGTGTCCCGAAGACCACCCCCAGGTTCAACAACTCACTAGGAACACCCATAGGACTCCTATCGTCCTACTCATGGCTATGATTTATCACAGAGAAAGAAGACAAAGCTAAGTCAATGAAAGAAAAAGGCACATGGGGTAAAATCTGGTGGAAACCAGGCACAAGATTCCAAGTCCTCTCCCAGTGGAGTCACACAGTCACACAGGACACACTTAGCTCCCTCAGCAACAAGACGTGACAACACATGTCCATGTACAAATGTTGAGAGCAAGGGAAGCTCCTTAGAGTCTCAGTACCCAGAGCGTTCTTGGGCGCTGGTAACACAAACACCCCCCGTTTAGCATGTGCCAGAATTCCAGGTTCCCAGAAGGAAAACAAGTTTCCAACATAAACTACATCGTTTGTACAATTTAGGCAGACAGGAGGACCACTCTTATCAGTTCTGGGAGTAGGGAAACAGTCTCCAGATACAAGTTCTCAGGCACCAAGGGCCAGCCTTCAATATAGACCTAAGGATGTGCAGTCTTAGAACTGCTGTTAACTCATTTCTACACAGAAGCCAAGGGGAGATCCTGGCATAGCCAAGGGAGTTATATAAAAACAATCTATAGTCAGAGAGGAAAGCACCTGCATTGCTAAAGAGGTTTTCCCTGTCTCTGGCCACCACAGAAGAAGATGCTCTCTGAGTTAACAACGCAGTCACACCTTGTGTTCAGTGGCAAGTGAGAAATGAATGGCTGCAGTGGACCTGGACCTACAGCTTGGCTTTGACAATTCCTTTGGTTCAATCACTTGGTGACATGTTGAACATAGCACATGTGGCCAGATGGGAAATAAAGAGGAGGGGAACGCCATCTTTTCCTTTCCAGGGGTGGCTGTCTGGAGGCAAGAGAGACTCAGAAAGAAATCAGAGTACAGAGACATTAGGGCTCCAGGCAGAACACACACTCAGGGGATGGTGGTGGATGCTGTCAGAGACGGGTGAGGTCTTCAAGGAAATGGAGAAGCGGTGCTTCATCTGAAAGCTGGGGAGAAAAGGGGACATGCCACTCAACTCTAGTAGTTGCTGCCATGCAGAGATTCAGACACGGCATTGACAGTCTCCTGATTTTTTTCAAGAGGAATTGGAATGTGGATTTTAATAGGAAGTTTCCCTGGAGCTGCCAGGGCCCATGGAAGCACCAAGCAAGAAACAGCTAACTCAGCTGGGAAAAGGAGAGGGGCAGGACAGCCTTTGCAGAGGAGGTGATGTGAGAAGCGAACTGTGAAAAAGGAAACGGCTCACCCGGTAGACTGGGGAAGGAAGCAGAAGTTAGGTTACTAATTATATTTGTGATGCTGCAGATTTCATAAAATCACAGAACTGGGTTTAACATCTGGTGCCTTCTCTTACTCCTGTGCGCCCTACAGCAGTTAAATTTCAGTTTTCTCATCTGTAAAATGTGAATAGACATAGCATCAACCTCAATCATGAGGAAGTATGGATATGATATCAGGAGTGAACAGTATATAAAATAATGCACACTGAATACTTTTATAATATTTTTCAGCAAATATTAGGGGGTCGCACACAATGAGATGGGAGCAGAAATGAGGGGCCCCTAACCCCACCAGCACTTAGGGGCAGGATCACAGAGGCTTCCTGGAGGCTGCACCTGTGAGCTAAGTAAGTCTTGAAGCTAGATAAGAAGGCACTTGGCATTTTCAGGTAGATAAGCAGGAGACACCGTATGCATACAAATGAAGAGTCTTACTGCAGTGGGGTGAGGGTAGGAGTGGGGAAGTGGCAGAGATATATTAAGAAAGACACAGCCATATCAGGAGGAGCAGTATAGGCAATAAAGAAAGGGAGGCCCATCTGGGGACACTCTGGTAGAGTCGAAAGATGATGGCTTCTGAACTAAGGCAGCATTGTGGTAAGGGGAAGGGTGAACAGACTCAAGAGCATTCTAGGAGATGGGATCATTAGGACTTGGACGCTAATTGGATGTGCTGAGGGCTGAGTTAAGAAACCTCAAGTTTCTGGTGTTAGCACTGGGGGATGGGGAGGGTCTCCACAAAGACAGGAAACCCAGGAAGAGGAGCTGCAGTTTGGGGCGCGGTTGAGAAAGGGCTGAACTCCCTAATCTCACGAGCAGTGTATGAGGGTTCCAATATCTCCATATCATTGTCAACACTTATTATTGCCTATCTTTTTAACTTTAGCCATTCTAATATGTGTAAAGTGGTATCTCATTGTAGTTTTGATTCACAATTCTCACTAATGATACTGAGCATATTTTCAGGTACTGACTGGCCATCTGGAAATCTTTTTTGAAGAAATGTCTATTCACATCCTTTGCCCATTTTAACACTAGATTATTTGTCTCTTTGAGCTATAAGAATTTAAAAATATATTCTGGATGCAAGTCCCTTATTGGATATAGTGGTATGTTAGCTGTAGGTTTACCATAGATGCCCTTTATCAGGTTGAGGTATTTCTCTTCTATTCCTAGTTTGTTGAGTGTTTTCATCATAAGAGGGTGTTGAATTTTGTCAAATTGTCCATTGAGATGATCATATGATTTTTCTTCTTTATTCTGTTGATGTGATGGTTTAATTTATTAATTTTTGAGTGTTGAAAAAGCCTTGCTTATCTGGAATAAATCCCACTTGGTCATGGTGTGTATGTTATTGGATTTGGTTTTAAACATGTTGTTGGACTTGGCTTGCTAGTATTTTGTTAGGATTTTTGCATCTACATTCATGAGGGATATTGATCTGCAGTTAACTTTTTGTTTTTTAAAGATTTTATTTGTTTATTTTTAGAGAGAAGGGAAGGGAGGAAGAAAGAGAGGGAAAGACACATCAGTGTGTGGTTGTCTCTCATGTGGCCCCCACTGGGGGAATCTGGCCCACAACCCAGGCATGTACCCTGACTGGGAATCGAACCAGTGACCCTTTGGTCCACAGGCTGGTACTCAATCCACTCAGCCACACCAGCCAGTGCTGCTGATCTGTAGTTTTCTTACCTTATGATGTCTTTGTCTAGTTCAGGTATTGAGATAAAATTGGCCTCACAGAATGGGTTAGGAAATTTTCCCTCCTGTACTTTCTGGAAGAATTTGTGAAAGATTGGTATTTTTTTTCTTTAAGTATTCAATAAATTTCACTGGTGAAATCATATGGACTTGGTCTTTTCTTTGCAGGAAGATTATAAACTACTAATTAAATCTCTTATTATAGGCCTATTCAGAATTTCTATTTCTTCTTGAATTGGTTTTGTTGGTGTTTTTCCAGGATTTACCCATTTTATCTAAGTTATCTAATTTGATGACATTCATTTGTACATGATATTCACTTAAAATTCCCTTTCATTCCTAATTTTAATAATTTGTGCCCTACTTCCTGCTTCTTTTGGTCAGTATTGCTAAAGGTTTGTCAATTGTGTTGATCTTTTCAAAGAAGCAACTTTTTATTTCATTGATTTTTCTCTACTTTTTCTATTCTCTATTTCATTTATTTCTGCTCTAATCTTTATTATTTCCTTCTTCAGCTTGCTTTGGATTTAGTTTTCTATTCCTCTTCTAGTTTCTTATGGTAGAAGTTTTAGATTATTGATTTTGAGATCTTGTTTTCTAAAATAGGTGTTTATAGCTATAAATTCCCCCTAGGTGTTGGGAACCATCCTGCCTGGTTTCAGAAGCTGTAACTCCCGCCAAGGCTAAGGCTTAGGGAGTGACCTTGGACCATAAGCCACCAAGGAGACAAAAGCTTATCTCCCTGGCAGGAGCCCCGCTTCTGCTCCTTTTACTTCATCCATAACTGGCCCCCAATGCGTGGTCAGTTAGCCAGTGACGGGTAAGATTCCCCAAAGGGGGAACAACCTAAGACAGGCACGATCACATGGGAGGCCCCCAGGGAAGGGCCTTGGGGAGCTATAGCAAAAGTGGGTGATGGACCCTTGCCCCTCGGCTTTGACAAAGCCTGAGTCCTCATTCTGTCTGTGAGAAATCTCCTAATCTCCTGGCTGCCTTACTTTCCTTGTTCCACCTAAGCCTGAAATAATGACAGAGGGTGGTGCAGCCCTATGCTGGAAAGGGTGGGTTCCCCAGGCAATCAGGCCTAAGAAAGAATATGTAAAATCCTATGAAAACTGCTTTGTTTAGAATGCTCTCAATTAAATGTTAAGGGTTCAAACAAGAAGTAAGTTTGTTCCTCAAAGTTTTACAGCTCTTTAGCTATCTGACCCTGATTCAAAATAGGCCCCCAGAGTTCTTTGTTATCTATTGTTTGATCCTTACTGCCTGGCAATGATTAATGAGCTTTACCTGAATTCTTGTGTAAATGAAGCCAATAAAAGCCCACCGAGGAAAAGGCTTCTGGCCCTTCTCCTTTGAGAGATTGGCCACCTTTCCTCCCCAAGCAGATCATGTCTTGGTGGACTTATTCTCATTCATGGGGGGGGGGCCGGGGGCAGAGCCCCCCCACACACACACACACCTATGCAATGCTTTTACTGGATCTTCTAAGTTTTGGTATGTTGTATTTTCATTTTCATTCATCTCAAAGCATTTTCTAATTTCCCCTGTGATTTCTTCTTTCACCCTTTGGTTCTACCAGGTTTTAATAAAAGCAAGTTCCACATAGAAATCTGCCTCTGGTAAGGACATTTAGCAAGCAGGAAGGAAACAGCCAAACAACTTATTCTAGAATATTCAAGTTCCAACTCTGTTTCTCTTTGTTTCTCCAAAACTCCTTACACATAAGATTCATCTGAGGCAAAGGGAAAAGTATTCTAGTGTTAGGATATGACCAAGAACCCTCCCCACCAGTATGGGGCACACGACCACTTAAGAACCAAACCTGAGATGCCATCTTGAGTGGGAGGTTGAAGGGCTCACTAGATTTTTATACCTTATTAATGTCAGGATGAAACACCTCTAGTAATTCTAGTTAACCTATATATCTTAAAAGACTACTCATCTTCTCTGTGAAAAATTCATTCTAATATTGCTAATGTTAATGAGCAGAAACCTCTAGAATTCAGAAGACTGAAGATAGCTAAAGCACTTGTAGCAGCTGCCTTTGATTGGTTTCCTTGCCACCCACGAGTAGGCGTTGTGGTTACGGAGGAGCATACCCGCCCTGGGGCAGACCAATGCCAGCACACACATTCTGCTACACTGCGCATGTGGAAATAATATACAGAAAATTATAGACTACATTGCAATGTAATACAGGGGTAAAACTTTATTAATACGTCCAGTTTTATTTTTTTAAACACACGTGAGAGCTGAGAGAACAAAGTGTAATAAATAGCCAAGAGGGTATACTGGAGCCTCTCCATTGTTCCTTGGGACAATGGGGAAACAAGGGAGGTGGTCTTCTGCTCAGACCAACGGCCCATTTATTCTGCCCCAGTCACGGGCACCAAGCAAACCAAAGAACACTGTGGGCATTCTGACTGATGTTAACACCAAAGAGTCGTGTGAAAAACCCTCATTTCCTCTTTTCAAGACTGCTCTTGGCATAATACATCCCATAAGGTGCTCCAAGAGTTTAAAATAGGACCACTTGTCATTGTCTGTGACTTACAATACCTTCTTTTTTTTCTGGCTCCAAAAGCACCACAAACATTTGATATACTGGAAAGGTCTGTTTGGATGTAAAAGACAGCAGTTGTTACTAGGGAGAAAAATAAATGCATGCAAGTTTTGAGGTAAGAGAGAGGAATAGAGAGCAATTCCATAGAAAACTGAAGAAAATCCAAATTGTTAAATACACACATCAGGTGGGGAATGGGAAGAGATGAAGCTGGGGAGATGGGAAGGGGAAGGACCCTAAAGGAATGTGGAGCCTGAAGGTGGTTGGACCTTTTCCCGAGAGTAATAGGGAGTCGCAGAATGGTTTAAAGCGGGGAAGAGCACATCAGGACTGTGTGGTGGACAAATATGTCTGGCTGTCCTGTGGCTGATGGGCTGGAGGGGCAAGAGTGGAGCAAGGAGACCAGCAAGGAGGCTCCAGCAGGCAAGTGATAATGAATTGGGTCATGGTAATACTGATACCCAGTTCTTCTGCGAAGTCCTGCTTGCTTACAAGAGGAAGCTACCTACCACCCACTAGGACTATGGTCACCAGGAAGGTGGTAGTAGCTACCATGTCCTTCCTCTTCTACTCCAGGCTCACTGGTTGATGTGGACATGGGAAGCCATGTGGAGATGCCTCATCGCCACCAACAGTGCCCATGATGACAATGCCAGTGTCCAAATGACCTAGTGAGTCAACAAATAATTAACAAGGAAGAAAGCAGAGAGGGGCCTAGATTACAGGAGACTCAAGAACAGGAAAACCATCCTGGCTAGAGTTGCTCAGTGGCTTGAGTGCCAGCCTGTGAACCAATAAGGTTGCTGGTTTGATTCCTGGTCAGGGCACATGCCTGGGTTGCAGGCCAGGTCCCCAGTTGGGGGCGTGTGGGAGGCAACCTATGGCTGTATCTCTCCCACATTGCTGTTTCTCTCCCTCCTCCCTCCCTTCCCCTCTCTCTACAAATAAATAAATATAATCTTAAAAAAAAAAAAGAAACAGGAAAACCTAATGCTATGTTGAATTATGATGCCATTAACCCAACTATATAAAAAGATTTGGGGGCACTTAGAAAAATATGAATGCCGATTAGATAATTTTAAAGAATTATTAGTAATTTCGTTAGGCTGGATAATGGCATTGTGGTTATCTTTTTCTGAGAAGTGTTTATTAGAGATAAACATTAATACATTTACAAATAAAATATGGTTCTGGGATTTGCTTTAAGATAATCATGAAACACTCCCATATGTTAACAGCATTTCCTGTTTACACATTATATCCTCCTTTTTGTCCTCATAGACACACTTTTTTTCACACCAATGGCCATAATACAACAATAGTGTTATGATCTGAGAACAAATGCTGCCTCCGAGAAGGTGCTCACCTATGTGGAATTTCGTTAGCAACATCTGAACACACAGGTTTCAGTCTGCCCGTGACAGCAGTGGGCGCTGCCATTTTTAATGCATGAGCATTGGTTCCTTACAGATTGTGATGGTTACTTTTACGTGTCAGCTTGACTGGACTAAGGAGTGCCCAGATAGCTGGTAAAACATTCCTTCTGGGTGTGTCTGTGAGGATGTTTCTGGAAGAGATTAGCTCTGAACTGGGAAACTGAGTAAAGCAGATGGCCCTCGACTGTGGGTGGGCATTATCTAATCTGCCCAGGGCCACCAGAATAAAAAGGCAGATGAAGGGCAAATTGGCGCTCGCTCTCTCTCTCTCCCCCTCTTCCTCCCTCCCTCATTGAGCTGAGTCATCCATCTTCTGCCCTTGGACATGGGCTCTCCAGTTCTGAGGCTCCAATAGGGTCTTACACTATCAGCCCCCTGAATGGCAGGCCTGACTTACATCATGGCTTTCCTAGTTCTCCAGCTTGCAGATGGCAGATGGTAGGATCTCCTGGTCCCCATAACCATGGGAGTCAAGTCTGGTAATAATCTCCTCCTATATACAGGGTGGGGCAAAAGTTGTTTGTATGGAAAATGATATAGTAATTAATAAATAATAATACAAAAATAAACTCTGGTCCTGGCTGGTGTGGCTCAGTGGATTGAGCTCTGGCCTAGGAACTGATTCTCAGGCAACACATGCCTGGGTTGAGGGCCGGGTTCCCAGCTTAGGGGCATGTGAGAGGCAACCAATCGATGTTTCTCTCCCTCATGTCCCCCTCTCTAAAAATAAATAATCAAAACCTAAAAAAATAAAAAAATGAACTGTGCATTTTGCATACTCAACTGTAAACCTACTCTTTCCACACCCTGTATCTCTCTGTATACCTACTGGCTCCATTTTCCTGGAGAACACTGACTAATACAGGGATCTTCCCTTGACTATGCATTTTGTGGGTGCTCAGCAGGAAAGAATGTTTTTACTGATTTGTGGAAAGTAGTGATGATATTCCTGGCTTTGGAATTAGTCACATCTTTCCAGAACCAGCATTACAAACTCTGGGATCCTGGGATAAGTCCTTCCCCTCTCTGAATCCTAGTTTCTTAGTCTGCAAAGTGGTGATATTAGTACAGAGTTATGCTGGTGCTGATGTGAAGGAGTGCACTCAATACAGGGCCTGGTAACAGTAAGTGCTCAATAATGTTTGCGTCTGGCACTGATTGCCACCCCCCATAGATATCTTTATTACACTGTTTGCTGGTTTTTGGTTCGGAATTAGCTCCCTGAGGTGTTCCAAGACTGCTTTAACCACCTCTTGCTTGATGTCTCAGCTAAGGATGCCTCCTCAGTTCCACCTGGAAATCCAGCACAGGTACTTCGTGCTGTTGACTCACCTCGGGTTCAGCTGTCACTCTAAGTTGCTCAGTAAGGCTGTCCTCCTACATTTGACTTTGACATCCACCTCTGGTACGTGCTGCTTCATAGTCCCTCTCAGGTGTAAGAGGTCCCCAGCCTGCTCCAGCATACCACCAGCTGTTCCTCGGAACAGAACGTGAAGCGTGTCCACAGGCACTCCACTCTCCTTTTTGTCCCTTGTTTATAATTTTGTGTCTTAGTCCATTGGGCTTCTATAACAAATACCCCAGACTGGGTGGTATCAACAACGAAATTCATTTCTCACAGTTCTGGAGGCTGAGACGTCTGAGATCAAGGCACCAGTGGATTCGGTGTTAGGCGATGGCCCATTTCCTAGTTCATAGATGGGCACCTTTTTGCTGTGTCACCATGTGGTGAAAAATGCAAGGAAGCCCTTTGGGAGAGTCTCTTTCATGAGAGTAATCCCCTCTTTCATGAGGGCTCCATCCTCATGACCTGATCGCCTTCCAGAGGCCCCTCCTCCTAACTGGGGGTTAGGATTTCCACATACAAATTTGGAGGGGACACGAACATTTCAGTCCATTGTACCTCATCCTATTGAACATGTTTATTTTTAAAAATATCCTTTATCTAACTATAAAGTAGAACATGTTTATTGGAAAAGAATAAAGCTTAAAATTTATGGCTCCCCCACTCCTCACAGTTATTTGCCATCAATAGTTTGGTTTAGTATCTCTTCTTTTCACTTTCTGTTTTTTAGTGTTTATTTATTGGTTGATTTTAAAGAGAGAGGAAAGGAGAGAGAAACAGGAAACATGTACGCCCTGAATGGAGACAGACCCCACAACCTCGGTGCGTCAGGACTATGGAACCAATGGAACTACCCAGCCAGGGCAGTTCAGTGCCTTTCCCACCCAGGGGAATGAAGCCTAATGAGTTTGAATGAACATCCTGACAAGGTTGTTTCTTGCTAAGCTCTATTAACTAATGACTATTAATTAGGCAGACAAATTACTTATCCTATCTGAGCTTAGTTTTATTGTCTTCATGTAGCACCTATGACTACGTGTGGTCCAGCTGTGAGGGTAAAATGAGAAAACGTAGAGCTCTGATGTGCATTGTGCACTAGCACACAAGCATGTACGTGTGCACACACAAGTAAGAAGAGACTTGAACAATATTCACAACAATGGAGCTTCCTGCAGGATGGTACTAAGGCCATTTCTATTTGCTTCTCTGTACTTTTATCACCACCTCCACTAATTTTCTACTAAGAACCTATATTAGTTTTATAACCAAAAAACACTATTGTTGTTTTTTAAGATAAAATAAAATTCACCACCAGGAGAAAGAAATCTGGAAGGGTTTCTCTACGTGTCTGCATGGCTCTGACCTTCCAGTCCATGAGAGGTGAACTGGAAGTCACTTCAAAGAGGCAGGCCTATACTGTCACTGAGAAGAAAAGATGCTGTTAGTGGCCACTGTCAAGTTCTGCAGCCACTCTCTCCAGGCTAAGGCAGGAGACAGTGCACAATAATCCTGTCTTTTGCTTCCAGGGATCGGAAGCCCTAAGCAGTCTCTCTCTCTCACTGTAGTGAGGCTTTCCCTGATCGCACCAAAGCACCTTTTTCCAGGGAATTCAATGAGATGGAGTAAAGCCTAGCAGTCTAGGGCAGGGTATAAAGTCTCACCCCTGGGCTTAAATGCCTTTACTTACAGCTGAGGGAGCTGGGAATCATAACTTGCCACACCTTCTGTATCTGTAAAATGGGAGTAATAAAAACATCTGATTTAGAGTTACTGGAAGGAATATTTGACTTTTCCTGAGTAAAGAGCACCTACAAATAGGAAGTACCTAATAAATTGTTAATTCTAGCACATTGCCTGATAAGAGATATGTAACCTGGTATAGAACAGTGAATGAAAGAATGAACCTGGATAGGCATTTGAGAAATATAGAAAAGAAGTTTCAGAATAATATATAGAATAAGACTCCCTTTTCATAAATATATACTTATATTTATATGTGTATATAACATCATCTAGCAGGATTTTAAAATTTATTTTAGAGAGAGGTAGGGACAGTGAGAAAGAGAAAAAAAAACACTGATTTTTGTTGTTCCACTCATCCATGCATTCATTGGTTGACATTTGTATGTACCCAGACTGGAGATCAAAACCACAACTTCGGTATGTGGGGACAATGCTCTAACCAACTGAGCTACCCAGCCGGGGCTAGCAGGGTATTTTTTTAAAGTGAGGAATAGGTGGCCATTTGTAGAAATGACCCAGGAGACTATCGTTTAAATCCAGCTGAGGTAAACAGTGTGTTATCTTAGGGAGACAAAACAGGTTTATAAATGCCACTAAGAAAACTTAAACCTAATCCATTATATTACATTAGACAAAAGGGGTTCATTCATTGTTTTCTTAGGCCATTACGAGGTCAATGGAAATGGAGAAAGATAACCTGGAAGCATTTCACAAGTTCAGCCCATAGAACTTGATAACTGATTAAATACAGGGGTGAACACAAAAGAGGCATGGATGATGCTTAGGTCCTTGGTTCAAAACAGGAAAGCATATATTTGTAGCTGAAACTGGCCTGGCACTATCGGCTGGGACTTGGTGTCCTCCTGTCAGACAATTTCCCAGAATGTCAACACCAAACAAGGACTGAGATGTGACTTTGATGGATCAGGATAAAAGTAAGACAGCCCTGGCCAAGTAGCTCAGTTGGTTAGTGCGTTGTCCTGATATGCCAAGGTTGCAGGTTTGATCCTTGGTCAGGGTACATACAAGAATCAACCAATGAGGGCGTAAATAAGTGGAACAACACCTCTGACTGGTGCAACTCAGTTGCAAAGCAAAAGGTTGCCCATTAGATTCCTGGTCAGGGCACATGCCTGGGCTGCAGTTGGGTGCCTGGTGGGAGTGCGTACCAGAGGCCACCCGATCAATGTTTCTCTTTCATATCAATGTTTCTCTCCCTCTCTTTCTCTCTCCCTTCCCCTTTCTCTAAAAATAAACAAATAAAATCTGTTTTAAAAAGTGGAACGAAAAGTTGATGTTCTCTCCTTTCTCTCCCTTCCTCTCTATCAATCAATCAATAAAAATGTAATTGTTTTTTTATCCTCAACCAAGGACATTCTTTTTTCATTGCTTCTAGAGAGGAAGGGAGAGATTAACAACAATGTGAGAGAGAAACATGGACTAGTTGCCTCGCACACCCGGGGAACAGGGATGGTACCCACCCAGACAGATAACTGACAAATTACTGCAACTAAGGCATGCGCTCTGACGGGGAATCAAACCCTCAACTTTTCAGTTATGGGATGATGCTCCAGCCATCTGAGCCACACTGGCCAGAGCATTAAAAAAAAAAAAAAATCTTCAAGATAAAAACAAGACTACTTTGTAATTATGTCTGAATACACACAAAAATGTGAACATTGGCTAAAACACAAAAACAGCCAAATATCTCCCTATCCTGGCTAATATGCAGGACTGTTGCCTCCTTCCCAATTACAGGGTTAGCCAATCTTCATTCCTCACACCTTTTAGAAAAGATTCACTAAGATACCCAATCATAGAATTATCTCTGCTTCCTGGCAATATTAATTCTAGAGCAAAGCTCTGTTTCCTTGAACCTTCCCACAAATTAGCTAAGACAGCCCAAATCCTATAAAAAGTTCTACTTACTAGAGACTCCCTCACTGGAAGGAGTCTATTAGTAAACACATCTCTGTTCAATTATAGGTATGTTCTCGGCGGTCTTTGGCTGACGGGCATTGACATTGGCACAAGCAATGCAGACTGGATGATGGGGCCATTCCCTGAGATGGAAAAAAATAGGCATAATCAGTGGTTGGGGTTGACCAACTCTGCCAGCTCCTCTGGCAAGCCTGCGTCTCTGGATGCCCCAGAAACTGGAAGGCTTCTCACAAGCGCTCTGTGGTCTTTACTGACACTCCCTGTTGTTCCCTCTAAGGCATCACCAACTTCATTTACATTAAAACACAGAAAGAAATAACAACTGGTATTTAATGAATCTGTACCGAGTGCCAAGAAGCGCTCTAAGGGCTCTATATGTTTAATTCATTTACTTCTCCCATCAACCCTAGGAAGATAGGTATTATTATTCTCGAGTTTTACGGCTGAGAAAAGTAAGATACAGAGATTACATACTTTACATACCTTGTGGACTGAGGATTCGAACCCAGGTCACCGTCGGGGCCTGACAGAGCAATCCTCAAGCTCTAGCCTACTAAGCCAAGGCAGCCATCTTGTTTGTAGTCTGCTAGGACTACAACTTCCGGCATTCCTTGCGACAGCAGCTCTCCACACACAACAAATCCCGGCGTGCGCCTGGGCGGCCCGGGGTGGAGGGTTCTAGAAGGCGTGACGTGAGGTCAAGAGCAGGCTCGGAGGCGGACACCTCTCAGCAGTCGCTGTGGCTGCAGCTGCCGGACTTGGGGACACGGGTGGCCGGGGCCGCGGGCGCAATCTGCTCAACTCCCCGGCTATGGCCGCGCTCGGTCGGCCGTTCAGCGGCCTCCCCTTGAGTAGCGGCTCGGACTTCCTGCAGCCGCAGCCGCCGGCCCTCTGCGGCCCGGCCTTGCCGCCGGGGGCGGACGGCGCACAGCTGGCCCCTCGGCCGGGACCCCGCGTTTCCCCGGGCAGCCCCGGCGGGAGTGCGGCGCGCGGACGGTGAGGGGCCCGGCGCGCGCGGGGCGGGAGGGCGGGGCGCTCCCTCCTCCGGACACTCAGGGGGAGGCTCATCACCCCGCTTTCCCGCGGAGAAAACGGAGCTCCGGAGACCCTCCCTGGAAGTCCCCGGAGGTCGCGCAGCGCGGGAGTGCGGTTCGCGCCTCCGCTGGGCAGTGAGGAGACTTTCCCCAGCCGGGGCGGGCGGGCGGGGCTGGGACCCGGGCCCTCGGAGCCCCGCTGTGCCCCGGCCGGCGGGGGCCGCGCTCGCCCCCCGCGCGGACGCGGCGCGGCCGCTGCTGGGCTCAACTTCCCGCGCCTCCCGGACCGTCCGCTTCCTGCCCTGCGCGGCCGGTCCTCCTAGCGATGCTACCCGGGGAGCAGCGCTCATCCCGGCGCCCGCCCCGCGCGCGTCGTCTCCGTGCATCCCCCAGGTGTACTCCCGTTACCCGGAGGATGGAGAGTTAGGTTCCGGTCCCCACGTAGGTCCGGGCCGCGCGGCGTTCCCCGCTGGGCCGTGGGGGCGGGCGCGGGGTCGGGCGCTTACTGGACGCGGAAAGCACAGACTCCGTCCGAATCCCGGTGACTGATGTGTGCGTGTTTGTTTGTGTGTTTCAGCCATGTTTCAGTTCCCTGCAAAAAGAAACACAAGCTAGAGCTGGAAGATGATGAGTAAGTTTCAGGCGCCATTTATTTGCTTAAGGGTCGTTTGATTTACCTTGTTTTATACCCTCAGCTGTTTAAGTGAAAAGGTGAAACGTTAGGTGTCTCTGAAAGGCACAGGAAGTGGTGACATTTGCTGGAGAAAGTAACTGGGTGGCTGGCAAAGTTCAGAAACTTTGCATTTCATGATGGATTGTCAAGGTTACATTTTCAGCCCTGTGAATGATGTTACATGCACAAAGAATTCCAAGTGTGTAAGAGGCTGCACGGTGAAAAGGCTTACTTTCCACGCTCACGGTTCTCCCCAGGGGCAGCCCTGTTGCCTGTTACCTGTATCTCCTGTGGAAGATAGTTTAAAAATTTACAAGCTGCCCTGGCTGGTGTGGTTCGGTGGGTTGAGCACCGCCGGCGAACCAAAGCGGCGCGGGTTCAGTTCCCGGTCGGGGCACATGCCTGGGCTGCAGGCCAGGCCCCTGGTGGGGTGCGTGCAAGAGGCAGCCGATCCACATTGATATTTCTCTCTCTCTTTCCTGCCCTTCCCTTCTCTTTAAAAGTAAGTAAGTAAATAAATATCTTTAAAGTTAAGGGGGGAAAAGATAATAGATTTGAAAGTTGCCTTATTTTAAAAACCACTGGTCCAGATAGTACTTACGTTCTTTATTGCCTTGGGATTGCTGTGGATGCACAGGGACCTCTTTGCTTTTATCTTTCTGGTGTTTCCTATGAGAGGCTGTTGAGTAAAGGGTTCTAGGGCCTCTCTGGCCGGGTGGCTCAGGTGGTTAGAGCCGGTCCTGATCCGCCAAGGCTGCAGGTTTGATCTCTGCTCAGGGCGCCCACAAGAAGCAACCAGTGAGTGCGTGAGACAGCAGAACGATAAATTACTGTTTCTCTCTCTTCCTCTCCCCCCTCTCCTTCCCTCCTCTACCCCTTCCTCTCTCTAAAATCAGTAAATAAAATTTTTTGAAAAGTTACCCGCCTTTAACTTACAGATGGAGAGAGTGAGGCCCCGGGAGGATGAGGGACTGGACATTTGGGTGTAGAGTGCCCCTAAGTGTGCTGCCCAGCTGCCACTCCGCAGCTCTTGTCAGTACTTGGAAGTCATTTACCTTACCTTTTCTTTGGGACTTAATCTTTCTTCACTCTTCCCTCATCATTTGCAGAGCAGACCTATAGGCATGAAATAATTTAGCCCAAATCATGTTGGCGGCCAGAGATCAGAACCCAGCACTTACACTTGGTTTCATTAAATAGTTGAATTGTTAGACGTGCTAGGAAATTACCTGTTCCCTCTAGATCTTTTCTACTTTCCTTAAAATATTTTGGTATGTGTTTAACTTTTTTCTGCTTTTCAAAACATCACTTAATTTGAAATGATTCAAGTATTATAGAAATATGTATAGCTAGATATTCTTAATATTTTCTTAGGAACTAAAATTAATTAAACATTTAATAGCTGATTCCAAGCAAAAATTTAGGTTCAAGAGAGCATTATTACTTGTCAGAGTTTGTATCACCAGAGACTTTAATATTGATTTTCATAGTCTTAACATAGAGTAGAAACTTCTTGTGAAATGTACCGCTTCCTTTGACCTTTAGTTCAGAGGATGAGAAGCTGTGGTGGTCATGAATGCGTTTTGTTGGTTGTAGAGCTTGTTCTGGTCTTGAGATTGTACTTGCTGATGCCCAGACAATAAAGTACTTTCGGTCTAAATACTGAGATAGAAGGTATTTCTTTCTAAGAAAGGGGCTGGTTGTCTTAACTTGCTTCAGGCAGCTTTCAACTAAACTGGTCTTGTCATAGTGCTTGCAAATACTAGTTCATGGTAAGAGTTTGAATAGTTGAACTTTACTCAATAATAAATAACTAAATAATAGTTGAACTTTACTAAAATAACTATCATTTTAGTTAAAATGGCACAGAAGTAGGATTCAGGACCTCTGGGGTCTGTCTGGTGCCCAACATGTAGCCCTATCTTACATGACACTTTGGAGGGGGCACTTCAGTTTTTCTAGGTTCTAGTTTCCAAATCTGCAAAACAAAGAAATTGGATTTGATGAACTCTAAAGTCTATGAAATACAAGTTTTCTAGGAAGTAAGGATAATTTGTGTTTGAAGAACAGTGTACCTCATGAGTCAAGAACTCAGCCAAATGACAGTATGACATTTGGCGGAGTACCGAGAAATTGGCAATACATCACCTGCAGTATTTGGAACAGACCTGATGAGGCGTATATTTTTGCCATAAGGGGATATAGGGTGCCTGCAGACCGCCTCCCCATATGACCAGTTGGAGCAGCAGCAGTATGACAGAATGCGGCTGGTGCTGAATTGCTGCTTTTCCTTACTCCCACTTGACCCATCCACAGTCAAATAAATAGGAATGACTTCAGGTTCCCACCATGAGCACTTCTAATTTGAAAAAGCAAAGTCTTGCAGGTGCAGCTTAGTCTGGCAGTGAGAGCAGTAGAAGAAGACATCTCAAGGCGTTTGTGAGAGTGACAGAAAAGAAAGTGCATGCTTTTCCATCTTGTAAACACACGCTGTCAAAAATTGTTAATTTTTTTCCATATAAAAATTTTATTAGAGGGATGGTATACATTTCATTTATGTTAGTCAGGATTTTCACTGTAATTTTTTTTTTCCAGTTGCCCAGTAAGAAAGAAAAGGCTAACTGAAGCAGGGCTCTGTGCCGGTCCTAATGACTGGATTCTTTGTGCACATCAGGATATAGAAGGTCATGGAGTAAATCCATGCACTAGTGGCCTTTCTGCACCTGGCATGTTAGATGTTATTTGTGAAGAAATGGATCAGACAACTGGAGAACCTCAGTGTGAAGTCGCCAGAAGGAGGCTTCAGGAAATTGAGGACAGGTAAATGGGCAGCATATGTAGAGGGCATGTTGCTGTTCTATGCAGTGTCGTTACTCTTTTAATCTAGTCTAATTCATCATGTGATGGTACTTTGACCCTAAACCTTTCAGAGAGACTGTGAAAATAAGGAAACTCGTGTACACATTAAATGGTAAAGGAACCTTTCTCATAGAACTGGACAGGATATTTTCACTTCCTATCTCTGAATATTAATTTTTGGTTTATGGGACTTTTCAGGGACACATTCTTCAAATTTGGTTGCATGTAACATAAAACTTCTGTTAACTGTTGAATAACTCTTCTGTGTATAATTTTTTCACTCAGGTATAGCCTCATTTTACTTGACCTTTTGATATAGTAGCTGTTGCCTTTACCCTTTTTTATTTTTAAAGTTGTGTCCAGTTACTAGAATATATAATAGCTTGACTAAGTAAGTTTTCTTTCTCTGCTCCTGCTGCCTTTAGGATAATTGACGAAGATGAAGAAGTTGAACCTGACAGAAATATTAACCATCTCCCCAGTCTTGTCCTTTCTGATACCATGAAAACAGGTTTGAAGAGGGAATTTGATGAAGTCTTTACAAAGAAAATGATTGAGTCCATGTAAGTTTTGGTTCCTGGTTTCCATTCAGTTATGATCTTGGAGGGAAAACCCAGTGTCTCTAGATGCTGGGTGTCCTACCCTAGCCATCTCTTCGTGTCTCGATCGCCAGCCAAGTGCAAGCACAGTAAGTTTTGTGTTTAGCCCAGGTTGCAGACGGACTTTTTCAATTCAGGCTGCTTTGCCCACGTGCGCTGGATTCTTTTGAAGTCCTAAAGTTTACTATATTCTATTCGGGAATGGGAGGATTGGGAAGAGAGTCCATTCTTTTCAAAAACACTTTTGAATTATAAGAGGAAGTTTATTTAGAAGGTTACAAAAGTAAAAGAAATAGAAAAAACTGGGTTGCATAGGCTCAGGAAACAAGTTAGAGAGGCAGAAGGCCCTTGGAGTTAGGGAAGAGAAAGGCAGAGGCAGTGAATGTGCCTCGGGGGAAGGAGGGGAGGGAAGGGGAAGGCGAGGTCCATGGGGGGGCATGGGGTCCACATTGCAAAACTTCTCGTTTACCTGGCGGTCTCAGCTATCTGGGGAACACCAGCAAAACCTGGTAAATAAAAAATGTCTCCCCGCAGTAAAAAAGTTATCACAAAGGCTACAAATCAAAACACATATACTTGTCTCATAGTGTATAAAGGCCTTTAGCCCTAAGAACCATCTTGTCTATAGTTTAGACCCAGTTTAATGAGTTCAATTTTCTGGTTTCCTAGGTCATCAGAGTAGAAGCACAGAAACAGCTAGTGAGGGCAGAACAGACTCATAGTAGTGAGTCGTAGAAGTATAGTGTGAGGACAAGAGAAGGAACTGGAAAGCAGACATGAGCCTGGGGCTCATTAACACAAGAACTAATGATAGCTTTATAATTCTTGTAGTCCTTAGATGATCTCAAGTCATCATTATATTATGTAGGCAAGTTATGAAGTGCTAATTAGGTGTTGCTCTGGTAAGAATTGATGCTTAGGGTAAGGGTCAAATACCTGAAAAATTCTCTTAGGACACCAGTCCTAGTGATGCTAAGTAAAGTGAGTTCAGCGGCTGCTTGACGTTAGATCACAGAGATTTTGGATTAGCCCTCTAGCTTAAATTTGGAATTTACTGCCGAGCCCTGAGGGTGGGTAGACAGGTTAGCCAAGAGTAAGCAGATCGCATTGCCCTCCAGCCTTGGTGGTTTTCCATAAGCTAACCTTTGGAGTTCTTCATTGCCCGTGCTTTCTTTTGCCTGACTTGCCTTTCAGCTCTAGAAACCATCAAACTATTAGTGGTTGGCGGAGGACATAGGCATAGTGGGGGCAGACATAGGCATTGGACCCATAATCGTTTAGGTTTGCTTCAAAAAGCATTTACACTGGTACTTCATAGCTACACTAAGTAAGGGCATACTGAGCTACTTTTAATGTGTTTTTCCAGTGTTTCCTTTTCATCTATAATGGTTTAGTACTAGATAGTAGCCCACATCAAACTATTAAAAAAGTTAAGATGTTAAAGGCCTCTTATTTTTTCACATTGGATGTTTGTATTCTTACCATGGTACTAGTACAACCAATTGGTTTGGTTAAAAAAATGCATACAGAACTGTAAAATTTTATGTATTTCAGTGTCCTTTCTAAAGATTAATTTGGATTACCATAAATCTCTTATTTTGATACCGTCAGTTCTTAACTCTACACATTAAATAGCAGACATTAGCTTTTTAACATACAGCTTTTATTTTCATGCCCTAAAATTTTTTGTTAAAAAATCTATATTTTATGTCTTAGGAGCCGTCCTTCTATGGAGCTTGTGCTCTGGAAACCTCTCCCGGAACTCCTTTCTGATAAGCCAAAGCCATCATCAAATGCTAAGAACTACACAGGAGAGAGCCAAACTAAGCATGCCGTTGCCGGCACTGCCTTCCCTGGGAGAACTGAACTGTTCTTGGAACCTCGGCAAACAGGGATGCATATTTACAGTAGTTTGGAGACAGCTGCTTGCACAGAAGAAGAGATGGAACTCTAGAAATCTGTTTCTGTACTAAAGGTGTCAATTTTAGAAGGCTCATGGGTTTAATTGAAACGGGTGTATCTCCACCTGTGATCTGGGGTGGGACTCATTTTGGGTAGCCATTTCTTAAATTCAATTTTTTGCCAAGGAAGCTTGTCTCAAGGGAAAAACTGTTTTCTAGAGGAATTATTGTGAGATTACAGTATGCACAGGCAAGTGTAAAAACTGTGTAAGGGTGACTTAAGTCATTTGTCACATGGTCTAAACCACAGGTGGCGAACACAAGGCCCAGTGGCCGAATCCGGCCCTCTGCCTTGTTTGTTCTGGCCCGGTACCTTGTTTCTACCCGGCGGCAGTGCCGAGCTCCTTGCTTCTAGTTGAGTGGTTACGTTTATACAGTCCTAAAATTACATTTGGCCCTTTGAAGACAACCATGAGGCTTATGTGGCTCCGGTGAAAATGAGTTTGACACCCCTGGTCTTAACTATTCAAATACTTCGAGAAAACTCAGACACTTGAGTTGAAAAAGATGCATTAAGAAAAGAATACTGCCACTACAACTGTACCCTGACAGTTGAGTCATAACTTTATCTGTAGATATGAGCTCTGTTTACAGTGGATCAGGGAGAAGGAAGGGAAAAAAGCAGTAGCTTAAGCCTGTTGCTAAGAAATTTAATAGAGGCTCTGAAACTTGTACATTATTTGTCCATTTAATGTAGCTAAATAGCCAGTAGCATTGTGGCTCACCTCTTTGCCTCTGAAAATGCAATGAAAATACAAAGAAGAGATTTTCCTTGGAGGGTTTTTTGCTTTGTGTTACTGTAGCTCCTTGAATTCCCTTGTGTAATTGATAAGCCAAGCTATTCAGTAATGTTTACAACTTAATCAACTTTGAGTGGTGATTTAAAAGATTTAAAGGTAACCCCTATGCACATTGGCTGTGAGAGAAGTTATCTTTCAGGTGATCCCAAGGAAATGCTGTGTTAGCTAAGCCCAGCATTGGTAACTTCAGTAGTTAAAAAAAAAGGTTGTACCTATATTAGCTAGTTGAGTTTTTAATGTTAATTTAGGAAACAATGACTGAATAATTAACTGAGAACACGTGTGAGCAATGTTGAGATTTACTGAAATAGCCAATTCGCCTGGTGCTTCAACTATTGTGCAGTACCCTAAAAGCTAGCAGAGAATAGCTTCCTGCTGGAGGAAGTCTTCTTTTCTCAGACCTGAACCAGCTCGAGACGCCCTTTGGGGATAGCCAGGGTTGAGGTTTCTCGTTTCTCAGGAAGAACTCTGCTTGACAAGGACTCAGTAGTGCAAAGTGAAATGACAGTTCCTTTAACGCTACAGAATATTCACTATAACTTATTAAATGAGTGTAGTAGTGTCACGCTGACCCTTTCCTCACACAGTGTGAACAGGAGACCACCCCAGTTCTTTTTGTTTTCTGGGTTTCTTCCCCTTTTAGAGGAATCAGATACCTTGTGTAGGGGGAAAAAAATGATTTATGCTAAGTATAGAGGTAACTTCTTTAGTAGCTAGCTCCCAGACATTGTTGAAACACTCTGAAATCCCTTTCCTTGTTACAGATGGCATAAAAGCCACAAGTCTGTTTATTGGACTGTTTCTTCTCTTGCCGTTTGTTCCTGCTTTCTCTCTTTCTGTCTGGATAGTCAAGAGAAGATTTAATGTTTAATATTTAAACAGAATATTTAATGTCACACAGTAAAATTACTCAAAACTTCAAACCAGTATTTAAACCAGCTAATAGTTTCTTAATCTCAGATTTAGAGATGAATGTAAACTGTATTCTGTTGAAATTTGCAAGTGTTTGATTCATGCCGTTTAAAAAACTGCTTTCAGTCATTGTTTAATGGGACCAACTTGCAGAGTTTGTAGCCTTAAAGAAATCTCCATGCTAAAAAAAGTTTGTTCTAGTATAACCCCAAAACATGAAGCGACTGCCTGGAATTTGGAGTTAGTCCCAGTGTTAGGGTGGAAGGGGAGGTGACAGCTTTCCCAAGAAGCACCCAAATACACTGATTGTCTTCTGTGGGTACTGTTGGGCAGGCCTCTGGTCAGAGGTCTGTGTGATTGAAAAGGAGGAAAGAAGGGCCCCCAAGCCATTGATAAATACAGGAGAGGATGAAGATTCTGTTGGTTAGAATCTAAATAAAACTTGTTTCAGGAGTCAAGATATCTGACATAATTATTTCTGTAGGAAAATGGATGTTTAATGCTTCTTTTTAAACTTCTTTCATATGTTCATGCAAAAATTGTCTTCATCCTTGTGGTGCTTATTTATCTGAGCCTTCTCCACAGTCCCCGGGCTTCTGCTTTGTTGTTTTTTTTGTGTAGCATAAGGCTTTTGTTTTTGCCTTAAGGTTTTCCTAAAGGAATAAGTCCTTTCATTTGGTACAGCTTTTGCAGCATGGATCAAACATTAGCTTTCTATGCTAATGTGTGAAGAGAAAAAAATTATCTAAAGCAGGTGAGCTTTAATGAACAAATGTATATTTTCTCTGAGTTTGAGTAGGGTGTGTGTGGGTTTTGTTTTGTTTTGTTTTTAATTAGTATGAGGAAAGTAAGTCAAGTTCTCACAAATATTAATCAGCCAATTTTTTAAAAAAATTCATTCTTGAAAGGTGCAAATATAAAAATAGAAAAAAAAAATTAGAACCATAGCAAGAATGTTTACCAGCAAGTTTATTAAGTATTTTGGATTTGGAACTTGGTTTTGTTTTTTAATAGTGATAAGAATGGTACAGTACTAGGAAACTTCTGGAAAATTCTGTCAATTTTACTTTAAAATGAGAATCTGGTGTTACTGTATTTTATTGTTTTCAATAAAAACTTCATAAGTGTTTTGGACTTTTTGAGATGCTTGTATTCATGTACTTGAGTAAATGTAACAGCCACTTTGCTTTTCTCTAAATTGTATTTGAAGTAGCGTTCATATCAGTGAGGAGCTAAAATGTATTCTGAAGAGATAATTATTTGGGGCTAAAGGTAAATTTCATAAATGAATTAGCTATTTGCAAAACAGGCATACTGTGTTTAGCCATTCCAAAGCCCTTACAATGCTGTCCACTCTTACTAGCAATTCACTGCTGTCGTCAGTCAACAGCATTGATTGATAATGGCAATTGATTGCCAGTATTCAGATGGCGGTGGTGACTGAGTCTTCAAAAATGTTCAAGTATGAAGTTGAAAATAGAATACAGAGTTCACAGTTCCGGTGTCTTTATAGGTTTGGGACCTTTAACAATAAGGAATAGGGAAATTGCATGAATGTTCAATTACATGATCATTCCTTTCTTGACTTGATAGGTCACTGGGTGGCAGTGTTGCCTGCATATTTACAACCATTGTTAATAAATATGGATCCCTGACTTCTGGGCAAGGCAGTGTTAAGTTGCCGAAAACTCAGGATCTTACTACTTTGTTTTCACCAAAATTTGGAAATCTCAGCTAAAAGTTATCTTGAAAAGTTCTTTTTCAGCCCTGACTGGTGTGGCTCAATGGATTGAGTGCTGGGCTGGGAACCAAAGGGTTGCTGGTTCAATTCCCAGTCAGGGCATATGCCTGGGTTGCAGGCCAGGTCAGGCCCCCCAGTAGGGGGCACACCTGAGGCAACCACACATTGATGTTTCTCTTCCTTCCCCTCTCTCTAAAAATAAATAATCTTTAAAAAAGTTACCTGTTTGCTAACTAAAACTTTAGTAGTAGTGACAAGATTGTATTATCCAATTCACCAGGTCCAGTGTTCAGACTTGACCAGTGGTTTTACAGTCCTTTTACAGCAATACCTAAAGTGACATTTAGATTTCATCAAAATCTACAGTGAGGTTCAGGCAGTGTAATATTTCATTATTTGAGGGGGAATATAGTTTTGTATACATCCATTTGGTTTAAATATTCTACCAATATTCTGCCAATTTAAATTGGCATTTTCGAGATGACAACTCCAGCCAAATAAAGATGTTGTCTTTCAACAACAGATTAGTGGGTAAATAAGCCAGTCTTGCCGTCTCTCAGTGAACATACAGAAGTCACAAGGGTAAAGGTTTGATTCTTAGAAGGTTGTAAACTTCAACCAATGCCATAAAATATTCCAGGAGTAGGCAGCATTACCTTCTGCCTACAGTTTTGTGCCTACTTTGTGTCTGCTCCAGTAGTATGCCTAGGAAAGCAAGGAAGCACACAAAGATCAGTGTTCCAGGGCTCAAGGATATGCTGTGCAGCCATCTGTCACCTGATTCCTTGAATTATGGACAACTCAACATTTAGTAGAAATCATGTTTCAGTTTTGTAGGAAAAGGTCTTGATTTTTGTTGCTAACCATTGGATTTAGTGTTTCAATATGAAGATTTTTGAATACCAGGTGTTTTCTCAAGACTGAGCAATGTTTAGTTTTTTCACCCATCTGTGCAGGAAATGAAAACTGATAATCTACACAGGTTATGTATGTCCTGTGTGTTTTTCCTGTTAGTACAGCTGCCTCTTTCATGTGATGTCATTGAATGGAAATTACTTGAGCCTCAATCTCCAGGTGCTCGTGCTATTATGGTGGAGGCTTAAAGTGTATCTGTAATTGCATCTGCCTACACAATCCCTAAATACATTCTCAGCTCTTGAGTTTTCAGTTATAGAAAGTCGGGTGGTCAAGTTTTTAATCACAGGGGCAGCTGGAGACAGTCCTTACATTTATGATACAGGAACTCAAGAGTCCAAGTGCATGCCAAGAACCGGGATTGGGCTCTGGTTTCAGTGACCAGGAATCTTAGGCTGTCTTGCCTGCAAGTATGCTTGTAGACATGGCTCCAGTCACAACAAAAGCATTCCCTTGTACTTGGTTGAAACTCGACCTTGCATTGCCTTGCTGCTTGGGACTCTTGGAATCCCATCTCCTTTTCTGTACTGTACTCATTCACATTGACCTCCCCAGGAGTTGTCTTAAATATTGGCATAGAATGCTGGCATGGGTGAAATGTTTTTAAGGAAGCCCTTTAATCTTTTAAGAGGATTCCCAAGGAAGAGGTGCATCATGAAGGATGAGGTAGGTCATCAAAGTCTCTAGTTTGGGGATTGTATTAATATCTAGGATCTTTCCTTGAACAGGTTCATTCTTTAGTGCAACAAGTTCTAGAGTGTATTTAATTCTGTAAGAGATTAAAATCCCTCCAAAGTGGATTAGGTGATAATAGCTAACTTCTGAGTGTTTGGGATGGTGCCCAGCATATCCTAAGTGCTTACATCATCTGTGTGAATTGTTTAACTACTGTTAGAGATGTTGACTGTTATGCCCCTTTACGAATGAGGAAATAAGTGATGTTAGACATCCAGGGTGGCCAGCTAACAGTGGCAGAGTTAAACTCAGGGAGTCTGCTTCTAGAATATGCTCTTAATTCCTTTAATAACTGTAAGAGAACTTTGATTTAACGGCATGTCCTCTCACATGAGATAGTATAGCAAAACATAGGTTAAGGGTTCTAGCTCTGCCACTTACTAGCTGTGATATTGGTTCATTAGGCTGAAGAAACTCTGAGAAATACAGTAACTGCTCAGAGTAGATTGTAACGCTTATGGCCAGCAGGAATTGGGGCAGGCAGTAATTAAGGGGAGCAAATCTTCGGTCACTTTAAAAACTGGCATGCTTACTGAAACTGGATAAATCACTACCACGACAAACAGTGAAACACCTAGAGGGAACATAAGACAAGGTCCGAGAAAGAATCAAAGAACAAAGACACTGCATTGCACTTTTTAATTGCATGGGTAGTTTTAAATAAATGGAGAAAGCACCTTCAGAAGTTACACTAGCAGGGAAAGATGCCATCGAGCATTTACATAGTAAATTTCTATAGCTTTATAAAAGATTCTTTATCTTTACTGGAACTGTACATGAGGGAAAAGGAGCCCCCTCAGTAGGTTTCTCTTTGCTTGCAGAAACAAACTAAAGGACCTAAAATTGGAGGCAAGCCTGGGATGCTGAGAAGGGATAAATGATAAAAGGCCATTCATGAATTCCCTGTCTAATGTCCTCTACACAAGTATTTTAGGGCAAACTGCTGCCCTTAAGATAAAGGTACAACCTCAAAAGCTGTAATTCTGCATTATTGTACTGTATCAGTACCTTGCACTGCTGAATGTCAAAAGATAATACCTGGGGTGACCTGTGAGGTTTGAATAGACAAATTCTTTGCTATGTACCTTCTACTTTGGATTTTGAATGAAGCACAAAAAGCCACCTCTGCTATCTTCCAGGCAGCGTAATAGTCAGGAAAGGGGCAGTAGTGGATCATTCCTTAGACACTAATAAGCTGGGGGAAAAGCTCACTGGCAAAACTGTCCTCCCAAGAATGGTCTACACCAAGCAAAGAGGACATGTCGCTGAAAGGGGAAGGAGAGCCCTCATATCTACAGTCAGTGTAAGCATCCAGCAGGCAGGAAGATGGCTTCAGGCAGTGGCTGGATGGAGGTACATCTGGGATATCCAGCTCTGGAATGAAGTCATCTTCTACAAGTTCTTCCTTCACTGTGACAGTTAATTCAGGGTGATCTTTCTCTGAGGGGCTGGAAGGTGCTTCCTCAATTTTCACTACCACATTAGCTTGGCTCTCTGTCTCAGAGGGGATCTCTAAGACTAGGGGCTTGGTATATACATGGTCAAAACGGATCAGTTCATTAATGGCTTCCAACTTGGCTGATGACGTCCCCAGTGATGGAGAAGGGGAGGCCAGTAAGGAACTGGGTCCTTCTGGGTAGACCTCTGGGAGCTGCTCCACGCTGGCAGGCTCTGGAGAAGGACATCTGAGGAACATGACTGGGTCCAGGTTGAACAGAATACCCAACAGGATATCAGACTGCAAGAAGGAAACAATAAATGGAGTCCAACTGTGAGAATGCACCTGAGAATCCACCTAAAATACTTAGTACTAGGTTCCACAATGTAAATTAATCATTATGCTGTATGATAACCTCTACAACCCTCCAAATCCATTTACCTTGAATCACCTGGGAACAGGAAGGTAGTAGATGTTCACCCTTAACCCAACCCAAGCTACCTTATACCCTACTCTGTCTGGTTAGGGATATTGGGCACCACGCAGATGTTCTACAGCCCTTTAGTAAATCCAGATAACCCCTACCTCAGAGTCCGAAGCGTCAGCACTGTCAGAATCCATGGGGAGACGTTCTGGAGGGGCGACAACTGGGCCTGCACCTGCTGCAGAGGCGCACGTAGTCTGAGTGCTGCGGACTCAGCAGACCCGGCCGCCGGCCTCGCTTCATCCCCCTGAGAGGAGACACCGAAGTGAGTAAACCGCTCAAACAGCTGAGAATCCCCAAGGAAGAATGCCCACAGGGAACGTGATTCTCAACTTTTCCATTTTCTTGAGTCCTCCTCAAGAAAAGATGAGAAAAGGGAGTAAGACTAACTTTTCATTGTAACTTTATATGCTAAGAAGTATTTTTTAATCCCCAAAGATTCAAGCTGCATTAATATTGTCCTCTTTAAGATTTTATTTATTTACTTTCAGAGAAAGGAGAAGGGAGGGAGGAAGAAAGAGAGGGAGAGAAACATCAATGTGCCAGAGAAACATCGATTGGTCGTCTCTCGCAAGTCCCCAGTCGGGGACCTGGCCCACAACCCAGACATGTGCCCTAACTGGGAATCGAACTGGTGACCTTTCAGTCTGTGGACAATACCCAACCCATTGAGCCACACCAACCAGGGCTAGGACTGATATTTTTAAATAATACCCTAACGATAGTCTCTGTAATAATGTCCCTAAGTAATACAGTACTATAGTAAATTTAGGCCCAGGATCGTTTGGGATAGTTAATTATTTTAAAGTTTGTCTTGAATACTACTACCTTCACAGAGTAGAACAGTCCTACTGTCATTCTTAGATCACATAAGCATTGTCACTGAAGTTAACAGAATCCATAGATTAAAAGCCATAAATCTTTTTTTGTTGTTGTTAAAGAGAGTGTTGAGGTCCGCCCTGCCTGGGCTCAGGAAGTTTTAACCACCCATGGCTAAGGCTGAGTAAGAGGCCTCTGAACCAGGAGACATTAAGGAGACAAAACTTATTTCCCTGGCATGAACACTGCCTGTTCTGTGCCGGCCCCCAGTGTTTGATCCGTTAGCCGATGATGGGTAGGATTTCCCACGGTGGGAATCGCCTAAGACAAGCATGATCACATGGAGGCCTCAGGGAAGAACTTGGAGGGCTGTGGAAATGAAGGGGTGATCAACATCAACCCCTGCCCCCTCGGCTTTGTCAAAGCCTGAGTCCTTGTTGTGAGAAATCCAAGTCTCCCGGCTGCCTTTGTCTCCTCTGCCCGACTCAGGCCTGTGGAAATAACAGTAACGGGTGGTGCAGTCCAGACTAGACTCGGCAGACCCCCGGGGTAATCGGGCCTGGGACATAGAATATGAAAAATCCTGTAAGATCTGCTTCCTGGAGGATGCTCTTTAATTAGAATATGAAGGCACGAGCAGGGAATGAAACTAGCCTTTTAGGTCCTGTAGTCTTTTTAAATGATAAAGGCCCTTTCAAAATTAACTACTTGTTTTCTTCCCTGTCAGACTGTAAACCCTATCGGTATTCTTAATAAAAGTCTGCTTGGGCAGGAGAACGAGGCACTCTCCACTAAAGAGAGTGGCCGTTTCGTCCCTATTTCCCCACAGGACTTGGTTGTCCGTGTGTATGTTTTTCTCGTGTTTCGACGAGCATCTGCAGCAGCAATGGATACTGCTGGCTCGGTATCCATCATAAGAGAGGGAGAGAAACATCAATGTGTGGTTGCTTCTTGAGCACCCGCTACCGGGCACCTGGCCCACAACCCAGGCATGTGCCCTAGATGGGGAATTGAACCGGAGAGCCTTTTGATTCGCAGGCCTGTACTCAATCCACTGAGCCACACCAGCTAGGGCTAAAAGCCATAAATCTTCCATCAGAGAAGTTTCACTATGAAAATGTATCCTTTCCCTATTCGTTCATATTCATCAAAAAGCTACTATAAATTCAGTAACACTCAAAGTCAGATCTGACTGGCTCTCTTGTTCTGATTCTCCTTAATACTAGCACATCTAGCTGGCTAGCAACGTTTGTTAGTACTTACTGTTAGAGAGTCATGTAATTTATTTTAATTGTTAGGACTGAGTATATTCAATACTCAACTGAAAATAAGTAAGTGTCATTAAAGAAAGAGGTCAGGTCATGTCAATTAGAAAGAACCATGTCACTTCTCACATATGGCACCAAATAAAGGAGATACTTACCTTGGTCTCTTCCTCCTCTTCTCCTGCAGTATCCTGAACCTGGGCATCCATCCCCAAGCGCTGTCTTAACTCCTGGTTCTCTACTACAAGGCCGTGAGTTTTCTCTCGTAAAAGCTGATTTTCTAGCAAAAGTTTTTGGTTCTGGAAGAAAGTTCATAAAAGGCTATGAAAATATCTAATTCTTTCACTTAATACACCAGATGAAGTTTCACTACAATTAATTTCCTTCTACATTGGAAAAACTATGCTTATCCAGTTCATATTAGGTATTAGAAGGCATGGTCATAATCACTAAGTTATTTAAGGGTCACTTCATGGGGTCACAAATAACACAAAGCCTCCAACTAATGTAGACCTCAGAAAAGGGTGACTGGTAACTTTAAGTGTTTAAAAAAAGTCCTATCTTGAACTGGCAGGTAATAATAAAAGTGGACCATAAAATCGAAATATGTAAAATAAGAAATAAAAACAATATAAATAATCCTAATGTATTCAGGATGTGTAACTGGCAACAATTTAAGATTAGGTGGACCCTAAAAGGGACAGGGAACCGTTAGTGGACTTTGGCCAAGTCAGGAAGGGGGTCAAGTTTAAGCAATGATTTTCTATCTGCTCTTAATAACTACTTAGTACTAACTTGATAAACATTGTGGGAATGTTGTAATTCACCAGCTTTGAAACAGATCTAGCACCACATGCCAGAAGGTCAATCATTCTCTCATCAAACTTCACCACTTAACCAACTACCTATCTACCCTCACTTAGATTAATTTAACTTTTAATTACACGTTCAATTTTATTCTAAAGGGACTGAAACAACTTGGGATGGGCAACAAATACCAGAACATTTATCAAGGAAGGATATTACAGTGGCTGAAAGAGCAGAGTTTAGCCTTAAGTATTTTTACCTCTTCTTCCAAATCTACCACTTGTTGTTCCAGCTCACTCATTCGAGCTTTCTTTCGGTCTCGGGCCGTCTGAGCTGCTACTCTGTTTTTCAGTTTCCTGGGAACAGAAGGATATACCACACTGAGTCATCTCAAACCTTATTTATATCTTTATTTGAAAACGTGGCCAGCTGGTGCTTTCACATCAATTTACAGTATACGGCAGACTAATGGTAAAATACACTTCAGGCTCTTCCCCTCGATCAACGAAAACAAAAATACCGCCTCCTTTCAATCTCACGTGAAGAACTGCTTCATTCTCTCCCATATTGCATCATCTATCTCAGTCTCCTTCCAGCCACAGCACAGGGGCTGGACACAAATATTACTCATCTTGCAACGTAAGAAATTACTCCTCCCTTTCCCACTCCGTCGTGGCTTCCTGGCTCCAATTTCCTCCCCCGGGACCAACCTGGACTATCTAAATCTAGTGAAGGCCTCACTTGCGCAACGACATAAACCCTCTGTCCCCCAGCACAGCTCCAATGGGGGAGAGGCTGGCGCTGACGCCTTCCCCTCCAGAGCTGAGGTCCTAGGCAGACCTGGACCCTAGGCCGGAGCCGCGTCTGTTGCAGGAGGCACTTAACAAACCACAAAGTGCACACTGCTCAGAAAAGGACTGACATTAGTTAGTTAAGTAACAGGCATTACTCTCTTAATCTCCGCAACGACCTCATGAAGTAATTACCATTTTAAGGACGCGGAGACTGAGTTTGACTAGAAAGACACACAGCCCACTCAACGGCTGTCATTTCAGCGGCTCCTTAAAATACAGTAGGTAAACCGAGAGGCTATTGGACTCCAAGTTCAGAAAAGCTGCTTCTGTGGTCACACGTCAACGGGGCCTGGAACCCAGGTGCCCGAATACCCACTTCTAGGCATCTCTAACGAGACAGAAAAGAAGGAAATAAAAAAGACCTGAGCAGCTCGGACACGACTCAGCGGGATGGATCCGGTCAGTCCAGACTTCCTGTCCCGCCCCGCGCGCCACGTTGGCACCGGACTGGCCCGGCGCAGAGCGCCCGAGCGCGGCCCGACCCAGATCCAGACCCCTGTCCCGGTTTCGGATCCGGTCCCAGACCCGGATCCCTCGCCCACCTCCGCAGCGCCTTCTCCTCGGGGCTCAGGTGTGTGAGGCGCTGTCGCTTTCGAGCCTGGGTTGGACCCCCGCTCTCTGGCTCTGGGCCGGCCCCTCGCTGGCCCGCCGGCAGCATGAGTGGCACATTCCGGCCGGCCGGGGCTCCGGCGGCAGCGGCGGGCTTGCTGGAGAGCAGAAGCACTTTGGGAGCCCCGGCGGCCGGACTCTGCGCGGATGTCACCACTACCATGGCCCAAGAGTGTCCACACAAATGCGTACTGCCACCGCCCAAATGCCTGGCCCTGCAGCCCCAGCCTTTCTATGGTCGTGGCCCCCCGCGATTGGCCAGCGCCGCGTGACGCACGGAGGATCTCGTCGCCTATTGGTTTTGAGGGCCCTGCGGGGGTGGAGCCAAAGTGTCCAGCGTGGCTGGCCTTTTTTTCCTGGGATATGCGGGTGACATTTTTCCCGGAGGCGACCGGCGAGACCCATCCTTGGCCGGTTGCGGGGTCCCGCATGTCTGGAGCTAGCAGAGTCTCTGTAGCAAACTAGTTTTCCCCCTAGGCTGACGCATTTTTCCTTGGAATGACGATTTAATTCCAAAGCGAGAGATGTCCAGACGGAGGAATTTTTACCGGGACGAACAGATTGTTACCGCTGGCTGATAGAATTTTAACTCATGCGCCACTACGTACCCCCGAGTGGACGGAGAGTCGAGAGAGGGCCGAATCGGGGCTTGAGTTGGAAAACAAAGCCTGTAAAGAAATTCTGCAAAATAAGAGCCTGTATTTAGATGAGATCACGCATTTTTAGCTCATGGTAAGGGCTTAATAAAAACTATAGGTGTTATCCCCGAGTGGCAGGAATACATGTGTTCTAATTTTTTCTTTGCATTTCTAAGTTTTCTAGTATGAGCGTATGTAATTTTTTAAAGGAGAAAAACATGTCACTTGTAGAAACGAAGGGAAGTCAAGGTTTATGCCCGGCAGTTGCGGCGTGACCGGGTGGAGGAGCTGTGGGGCGGGCGGAGAACGGCCTTGAGCAAGAGGGGCCCTCGGGTCAGCATCTGGGGACCAATTTAGACACACGAATGCTAACGTGGAAAAACCCGAGAAGACACCTCACACATACAGGTTTACTTTTCAAAAGCAAATTACAAACTGTTAAGTTCCCTAGAGTCACAAAGCAGTAGGAGTAGTTACTGTTTCCTCTGCTCAGCAGACAGTTCTAAGTTCTAGGGAGGCAAAGATCAGCAAACTCCTAACCAGAGACTGGAATATCTGCAAAAAGTGAAAAGATAGAGTTAGTTCTAGGGAATTCTACAGTGTTAATATGTCAGATTAGTTCTTCACGTATATTTTGGTGGGGAGGGAACAGGATGGGAAGAAGGAACTAAATCAATTCAATCTTTTGATATGCAAGCCCTTTACAGGGGCGCAGTTCCTGTTATTCCCACGGGTGCCCCATGAAGTCTCCCAACACGTATTTTCTTCCTCCAAATAGGCACAGTGAAATCCGTGCCAATTTATTTAAAAGGAGCTGGCCAGCTCACAGCTTCCTGAGCACACGCCGCTTCTATGGACAGGAAAAGAGGTGGTGGTGATCCCAGACTCCCCAAGACAAAGAAGCATGCCTCCTTAACTCTGGTCAGCCTTGAGCTACTTGGGTCCTAAGGTGCCTGCAAGGGTAGGAGAGTCGCCTCTGGTCTCCCAGGCCTTTTGGGAGAAGTTTTTGGACTTACTTCTGTTTGAAAGCTGCACATTTAAGGGTAAAGGACCTTGGAAAGCTGTAAGACATTCTGAAAAAGTCATGTAATTGTCATGTAACCTTTTATTTATTAAGTTAATATTTGTGAAGGCCAAGAGAATGGCTGGCACGGTGTGAAAAAATCCCGGAAAAACTAAAAAGAAATTTAAATCATTTAGGCATAAGAAGAAAGTGCATGGGGCCTTCATACCCCAGTGAGTAACCACGTGGAGAAGGCCCAAGATGCTGGTGCAGAGGAGAAAAGTTGGATGGATTTCATTTTGGTCTTGCTTAATGGGGTAGTAAAGGAATGTTGAAACCGACTCCCCCAGTTTTGTTTTCAAGACTTTTATCTTTCTGATAAAATTTAAAATTGTTCCCTTTTTAAAGTAATTTGACACAATGCAGATTGCTATTTACGAAGTCTCCAGCACTCACATGCAAACCTTTAAACCATTTCAGATCCTCCATGTAAGACTAATCTGATCATTCTTGCATCAGATGCCATTAGCATTTTAAAGCGTTTACTAGGCACTCGTGATAGGAGCTCTAAAGAATATGCAGTGCAAAGTTTTTAGTCTTGGTGAACTGTAGGAAAACAGTGATGAGAAGCAGGAAATCATTAAATCTAAATAAGTATCAATGCAACAATATAAAACCCAGTAACAGGGAAACTAAAATTCAAGAAATGCTCTAATATGGCAGTCGCTAACTATGTGTGGCTCTTAGGCATTTGAAATGTGGCTACTCCAAGTTAAAATGCACAGCAAGTATGAAAGACAGACACAGTCAGTTCAAAGACTTAGTATGAAAACAATGTAAAATATCTCATTGATCTTTTATATATTGATCATGTGTTGAAATGATAGTGTGTTTGATATTTTGAGTTAAACTGCTTTTTTAAAAAATAATTTTACCTTTTCTTAAATTGCTAATTTTTTAAAAATTACATAAGTGGCTTGCACTGTATTTTATTGGATAGCTCTGGTCTAGATGATATTTCAGTGTGTGAGGTGGCACAGGTACACAGAGAGAAAGAAGTTGAATAAAAGTGTGTTAAGGTTCCTGCCTCCTTTAGTGAGAAGATATGCATAATGATTAATACTAGACAATATTACAATAAGTAGATGTGTTAATAGTGATTTTTGAATTAATGTGCATGTGCCCCTAAGGGCACAGAGACTTTCCAAGCCACATGTGTGGACACATGCATAAAATCTCTTTTCCAAGACACACATGCCTGAGGATGGTGTCTCTGAAGCAGATCCTTTTCCCCACCTCTCTGTCCTCAGTCCCCATTCTTGCAACCCGCAGAGAGGAGACCCTCTTTTCACTCATGCTGAATCTTTCCAAGGTGCCTGGTCCTGACATAGAAAAACCGCTGGGGTTCTGAACAAATAGGCCAGGCAAGCTATTTGTGATGGTACTGAGGAAAAAAAAGTGACCCTCATCACTGAGTATCAAATTCCTTCCCAGCTCCATCGGTTCTCATTCTTTCTTTTCAGGAAAATGGAAGGAAGACAAAATTGAGTTGTCAGCTGTGAGTTCAATACAAAAATTTTTAGTGATGAATCATTATGTGACTTGGCTTCTAACTCAAAAGATGTTCAGACAAGTGAAGGACATTATTAAAACAGGATGCCTTCCACCCCCATCCTCTAGCTATATGAATAACGGTTTTGGACACTTACATTTTTGTAATGAAAAATAAAACATGATTGATGCCAAATCCTGTCTCATTCTAGCAATAAGTACTATTAATCCACTGATACATGAATCCAAAGATATATTTCCAATATCATTTTACTTTATATGTTTAATAATTATTCCTAAAAAATTAGGGATGTATATTGTTTTGATAAATTTTATAATTTAATAAGCTCTATCTTAATTTAATTATGATAGCTTCATGCAGAATTATTTTTTCTTTTTTTTATTTAAATGAATGTTCAAGTACAGTTTTCTCCCCTTTACTCCCAATCAAGCCCTCCCACCCTCCCAGAATTATTTTTTCAATAAGAAGAAAGTTTTTAAATACTTAAATACATGTACCTTTTTGCAGGGTAGCCTATTAGATAATCAAGATTAGACTTTTAATATATGAAACTATATTGCATTGGGATAAAATCCTATAAAATTGAATGGAAATAAAAGAGAAAGAGAAGTGAAAGTTACAGGTTCTTATAAAAGAACTTGTTAGTACTTTTTTAAACTTTTGATTTTGTATAGGCTTCTGGTCAAGATGGGGACATAGGCAGACATGGCTCACCTCTTTCAACAACCATATCAAAATTACAACTAAAATATAGAACAATGATCACTCAGGAACATCAGAAATCAAGCTGAATGGAAGTCCGACAACTATGGAATTGAAGAAACCACATCCATCCAGACTGGTAAGAGGGGTGCAGATGTGGGACAGAGTGGCCCCACACCCATGTGAATAAAAATTCAGGAGGATTATCTCTGGAGTGAGGAGTCCAAGACCCACACCAGGCCCCCAGGCCAGGATTCCAGTACAGGAAGATAAGTCCTCACAATTTCTGGTGGCAAAAACCAGCAGGGATTGAGTCAGTGGAGAAGGCTTCTGGAGGGAGCCCCAAGCAGTTCCTCTTGAGGAACCCACACACGGACTCACCTACTCAGACTCACTTCCTTTGAGCTCCAGCACCAGGGTGGCAACTTGAAGGGCACATTGGTATACAAGGAGAGACAGAAGTGTCTGACACTGGGGCGAGCAGAGGCCACTGTCCCTTTGCTGAACCCTGCCCCCACAGAGCCTGTAGGCTGGTGCCATATCTTTCTGAGACTCCATCAACCTGGCTAACACTGTGTGACTCACCTTGGAGATTCACAGAGGCTCTACCCGACCCTACTTACTGGCCCACCCAAGCTGCTTTTCCGTAAGAATGGCTCATCTTGCCTCCTAAATCCTATTGAACAAGCAACAGCTGGCTTCAGTGAATCCTAGAGGTAGACAGATTAGAGTCACAGCTTGGCTTCACCTGGGAATTGCCAGACCCAGCGTGAGCAGCAGCCATCTCAGATTGCTTTATAACTCAGGCAGGGTGCCCCGGGCAAAACGTGGGTGGGGGCTGACTTCGGCCCTGCAGAAAACCCCAGGGCCAGCTCACCGAGTGGACAGCTACTGCACCTGCACAGCTGATCCTCCATGAAGGTCAGAGGTTGGTGGTCAGTGGTCACAGCCAGTCCTTAAGGCTGACTGGCCTAGGTAAATCCCTCCCATTGATCTGCCAACACAACCAAGGCTCAACTACAAGAGGAAGGTGTACTCAGTCCACACAAAGAGTGCATCTCAAGTACCCAGCTTGAGTGATGTAAAGTACAGTATAGGAAATGGAGTAGCCAAAGATCTTATATGCTTGACTCATGGTCATGAACAATGGTGGGGGGATTGCCTGAGGGTGTGGGGGGTGTTGGGCGGAGGTGGGCAAAGAGGGAAAAATCAGGACAACTGTAATAGCATAATCAATAAAATATAATTTTTTTAAAATTTATTTTTAGAGAGGGGAGGGGGAGAGAGAGAGAGAAACATCAATGTGCGGTTGCTGAGAGACATGGCCTGCAACCTAGGCATGTGCCCTGACTGGGAATCGAACCTGCGATGCCTGGTTCGCAGCCCGCGCTCAATCCACTGAGCTACACCAGCCAGGGCTAAAATATAATTTTTTAAAATATTTTATTTATTTATTTTTAGAGAGGGAAGGGAGGGAGAAAGAGAGAGAGGGAGAAACATCAATGTGCGGTTGCTGGGGGCCGTGGCCTGCAACCCAGGCATGTGCCCTGACTGGGAATCAAACCTGTGATGCTTTGGTTCGCAGCCCGCACAATAAAATATAATTTAAAAAAATAAAAAGTAAACTTTTGATTATGTTATAATTTCAAACTTACAGAAAAGAAACAAGAATAGTAGAGTTCCTGCATATTTTTCACCCAGACTCTTACTCAGACTTCCCATTAACTTTTTACTGTGTTTGTCTTACAAGTCTCTCTTTCTGTGTACGTTTATATGTATATATACATATGTCATTTGTATATTTAAGTTTTTCTGAACCATTTATGAATGAGTTGCAGATATGATGATGCCCATTACTCCTAAAATATTATATTTATGTATTTTCTAAAATCAAGATATATTCTCCTCATAACAGCAATACAACCATCAAAATCAGGAAATTAGCATATGTATAGGTAAAGTATCACTATCAATCACCAAATTCCATTCATATTTCTGAATGGAATATGAATTGTGATTGTTCCAATAATGCCCTTTATAGTCTAGAATCTGGTCCAAGTTCAAGCATTGCATATGGTGACTATCGTGTCTTTTTAATGTCCTTCCATTGAGATCGGTTCGTCAGTCTTGTCTTCTCTGACCTTAACTTTTTTTGAAATTTACAGATCAATTTACTTTGTAGAATGTCCTTCAGTTTCGACGCATTTATGTTACCTCATGATTTATGCGTTTGGGGCAGGAATGCGCAGAAGTGATGACATGTTCCACATTGAGTGCATCATATCAGGAGGCGTGAGATCTTGTTTGTCCCCTAACTAGTGATATTAACTTTACCAACTGGTTAAGATGGTGTCTGCCAAGTCACTCCACTGTGAAGTTAATTGTTACTATACTTACTAATACGTGTTTTGTGGAGGATATTTTGACATATCTAACTCTCCTCTTACTCATTAGACTTTCACCCACCAGTTTTAGGATTCATTGATGATTCATCCCTAAATTACTGCAATAATGATTTCCTCACAATTCCTTCTGTTTTTATGATTTGGAATTCTATGATGTGACAGAACTTCCCCTTCTTATATGTTTATTCATTTCAGCATCAACTCATGGAGTCCTATTTTACTTTGTGGGTTAAAACTCTATTACTACAGGTCCTGGCCAGGTAGCTCAGTTGGTTAGAGCGTCATCCCCACACACAAAGGTTGTGGGTTCTGTTGGGAACCGCCCTGCCTGGTTTCAGAAGCTGTAACCCCTCATGGCTAAGGCTGACTAAAGGACCTTGGGACCATAAGCCACTTAAGAGACAAAGCTTATCTTCCTTGTAGGGGCACCACCTCTGCCTCCTTTCTCTTCACCCTGCTTGGCCCCGGGCAGATGACTGGTTAGCCAATGACTAGTAAGAGTCCTCAAAAGAGAGATGGCCTAAGATAGGCATGGTCTCAAAGGGGCCCTCAGGGAAGGACTTGGGGGTGCTATAGAAAAAGGAGATGATGGACCCTCACCCCTCAGGTTTGACGTAGTCTGAGCCCTCATTCTGTCTGTAAGAAATCCAATCTCTTGGCTGCCTTACTTCCCCTGCCTGACTTAAGCCTGAAACAATGCTGGAGGTGGGTGTGACCCTGTGCTGGAAAGGGCTGGTTCCCTAGGGCAATCAGGCCTACGAAAGAATGCATAAAATCCTATGAAACCTACTTTGCTAATACCCTCAATTTAAATGATAAGGGTCCAAGCAGGAAGTGAGTTTGGTGCCCAAAGTTTTATGGCCCTTTAACTATCTTACCCTGACTCAGAATAAGCCCTCAGAGTTCTTTGAATGTTATCTATTGTTTAATCATTTCTGCCTGACAGTGATTGATGAGCTTTACATATACCCTGTATTCCTGTGCAAATTGAACCCAATAAAACCTTGTCAAGACAAGGGTCAAGACGCTATCCTCTTGAGAGTGTGGCCGAGGTGTCCCAAAGCTTTCTCCCCTTGAGAGAGAAGCCACACTGTCCCTTTTCCTCCACAGGACTAGGTAGTCCGGGTGAATTTGTCTCGTATCTCATCCACAACACCTCAGACCCCTCCAAGTCAGGGTTCCATCCCTGTCGGGGCACATACAAGAACCAACCAATGAATGCATGTATAAGTGGAACAACAAATCAGTGTTTCTCTCTAAAATCAATCAATGAATTTTTTAAAATCTATTACTACATTACTTATTTCGATCCTTAAACTGTCTTAGACTTGGCCAGTAGGAACCCTTTCCTTTTTTTATTGTGCTAAAATATATATAACATTAAATTTACTGTTGTAACCATTTGTAGATGTCCAATGAAAGGTATTAATTAATTAATTCACATTGTTGTATTACCGTCACCACTACCCACTTCCAGAACTTTTTCATCATCCCAAACGGAAACACTGTGGGCATTAACCAACAGTTCTCCATTGCTCCCTTCCCGCAGCCCCTAGTTACCTCTGTTCCACTGTCTATCTCTTAAATCTGCCTGTTCTACTTACCTCTTGTAAGTGGAATCAGACGGTACTTGTCCCTTTGTGTCTGATTTGTTTCCCTTAACACAATGTCCTCAAGGTTATCCACATTGTATGTCCGGGAGTCTGTTTTTCACATAATGTCCTTTCTGACACATCTCGGTCATTCTTTGAACCCATCCTTATTTTCTGGCACAACAAGGTATTACAGATGCATCTGTTCTTTCCCAGGTCCAACCCTAAAATCGGTCATTTCTGCACGGAGCTCCGACTTTAGTGGAGAATGACATTTAGTGGCAAAAATCTGGGCACTAGGTATGCTTATTGCTACTGGGGTGTCATTTCTTCTAAGTCCTTTCAGTGAATAGAACTCAGAAACATATTTATGTGTTTTTATATCTCTGTATATGTATTAAAAACTCATGAGTGCACAGCAAAAACTCCAATTCCAATCTAACACCAAAAGGTTTATCTTAGCCTTCCCTCTTTTCATGATTTTAACTCTATTCTCTGACAATAAGAAAACAGGTACCTATTAACCTCAATATGCTTATTTATTTGCTAAATCCTCATGTATGAAAATGTATGTGGCCACTCTGTTAGCAATGGTGAGTTGAATCCTCAGCCCCAGAACATGGCAACCCCACCTCCAGCCAGCCATTCTTTGCCAGATCCTCAGCTCGTATTTAAATGTGTGATAATGGATAGCAAATAACTATAATTATGGTATTTAGATCCTACTGAACACATCTAAGACAGTGACACAAAAGTTTTATTTAAAATGTCAATACTCTCATTGGCGTTGGAAATGACAGCCTTTGCCACTACTGAATTTTATCATGAGAAATTTTAGATGCCAAGTTTAAAATGGGAGGTGTATAGCTTTACTAAATTATTTTAGGGATCATGTGAACAAAAAAATTCTAAGACCATTGTAGTAGAAGAATAGAAACAACATTAGGAGAGAGAACGAGAGGACAAGAGTGAGAGAGAGAACAATAAGCCATCATGCCGGAAAACTAAGAAAAGGGGAAAACACAAGAAGCAGAATATGCAGAAAACATAAAGTAACATCATAGCAGTCAGTCCAAATATATAATAAAAAATAAACACAAATGGACTGTTACTCTTTGTCAAAGAGAAAGGCTCTGATGGAATGGAAAACCCCAAATCCAGCTACATGCTGTTTATAGGAGATAACACACAAAACAAAACAGCGTGAGACTGGGAAGTGGCTTAGCAGGAAAACGTTTACAGAAAGAAAGCATATGTAGTGACATTGGTTTCAGACAGAATAGGACTTAAAGGTATTAACAAGGACAGAGAAGGGTGTTTCCTTTTGATTAAAGGTACAAATTGCTAGTGATAAATCTTTAGAAACATAGTGACATAATTTTGAAATGTGTAAAACAAAATGTGAAAATGGCAGATCCACAGTCCCACACACGCCTCTCTCAGAATCCACAGATGGATCTGGCTAAGAAGATCTGAGTAGTACAGCTTTCCTCCCAACAAAAGACATGTGCTTTTTTCAAAATAGAAAACCTTCACAAAATTTGATCCCATTTACTCTTTTTTTCTTTTGTATCCTCACCCGAGGACATTTTCCCCCCTTGCTTTTAGAGAGAGAGAAAGTGAGAAAGAAACATCGATTGGAGAAAGATGCATCAGCTGGTTGCCTCTCGTACAGGCCCAGACCCAGGACTGCGCATGTCCAGCCTGGGGGTTGCATGTGCTCACGTCCAGACCAGGGATCAAACGGGCAAACGTAGGTGTGTGCCCTGACTGGGGATCAAACCCGCCCTCCTTTGGTTATGAGACGACACTCTGGCCATCTGAGCCACACTGGCCAGGACTGATCCCATTTACTCTTAAAGGATGAGATTGACCATTGTGTTTTAGGTTTAGAAATAGAATTTTTTTCAAGTTTTGGCGTTTCTGAGTAAGGCAGCTGTGAGCATTGGTGTACACATCTTTGTGTGAAAGAAATCTTTACATTTTCATTTCTCTTATGTAAATACCTAGGAGTGAAATTGTGGGATCATGTGGTAAGTAAGTGTATGTGTAACTTCTTAAAAACTGCCCTGCCAGATTTTCAAAGCGGTTTCATTATTTTACATTCCCACCAGCAGTGGACTGCTTTCTTCCATTACCATTGCAGATTGTTATTTAACTCTTTCATTGTTACCCAACTTTTTATTTGTTTACATTGTATTTTTTTTTCTTGAATTTCAACAAGCTCATTAGGAACGGAAGCCATGTATTGTATTTCTTTGGTCTTCTGTGTTTAATATAGTGTTTGGTACATATTAGGCATTCAATATTTTTTAATGATTACTGAATTATTAGATTGGTTCAAGTATGATTTAAAAGACAGAACATCCTTTATATCCCCCTGGAATATTATT
Source organism: Tonatia bakeri (assembly GCA_004024845.1). Taxonomy (NCBI): domain Eukaryota; kingdom Metazoa; phylum Chordata; class Mammalia; order Chiroptera; family Phyllostomidae; genus Tonatia; species Tonatia bakeri. The sequence continues at coordinate 125,318 of PVIA01000866.1, forward strand.
GTATAATACCATTTTCTTGAAAGCAGAATTCTTATAACAAAAGCCTGGAGTGTGTTCATTTTAATGCACTAAGGCAATATTTCTAGTTTCCTACACAGCATCTATTCTAATTCTAATTCTTTTCTTTATTTAAAAAAGTTTTTTGTTTTAAAGTTCAGAATGTCCTACTGAATACAGCCTCCGTGTCCTCACAGAGCTGTAAACAGCCCTGTAATGCAGGTCAGGCCAACGTGTAAGTGGAAATTCTAGGCGGAGAGGATTCCAGGAAGGTTTGTGTAATGGAGAAGACTCAGGAAGCCTGTCATCTTTCACCTGTTGCCCTTTTCCTCCAATTCTTTCTTACCTGGAATGCTGCTGAAAGGTCAAGAGATGAGGAGATTCAACATCTCACAGGCACGAACAAGGAAGCCACATGATAAAGACGTCAGAGGGGAAAGACCAGAGAATTCTGGGCCCCTGATGAGATCATGGAGCGGCCCTCCAGCCCTGGCCTCGCTTGAAACTGCCCATGTCCAGATCCCAACTTACATGAGAAATACTAGTACCATGGTGGCCGGGTTTTTGTCACAAGCCATGCAACACAGTCCTCACCTTATAGGCAATTTACCTGTCACACTGCCCCGAGTTAGAGTTCTCAAACTCTGCCTTTGTTTTTCTTCTGAATGGACTATTGCCACTGCTGAGGAACCAGTAAGCTTGAGCAAGACAACTGAAAGTATGTATGTCCCAGGGACATAATGTTTTTTTAAAGACTTTATTTATTTATTTTTAGAGAGGGGTAGGAGGGAGAAAGAGAGGGAGAGAAACATCAATGTGTGGTTGCCTCTTGTGTGCCCCTCCTGGGGACCTGGCCCACAATCCAGACGTGTGCCCTGATTTGTAATCCAACCTGCGACCCTTTGGTTTGCAGGCTGGTGTTCAGTCCATTAAGCCTCACCAGCCAGGGCACGAGGGACATAATTTTTTATCAGTGGTACTTCCTTCTGATACCAGGAAGAGAGTCATTTAACGTCATAATATCACTCTTCTGTGGCTGGGAAAATTGAGTTCAAAGGGAAGAAATAATCAGCTTAATGCTATAGATTACTTTCCCAGCTTATCTGTCTGTCCCACACTCCAGTCCTATCATTTTCTTGGAATATCCTTTTCCCCTGAGTTTGCCCAGCAAACCCCTGTTCATCTTTCTGTTTAAACCATAGTTTCTCAACCTCAGCTTTTGGGGCTGGGCAATTCTTTGTTGTAGGGGCTGTTTGTGCACTGTAGGGTTTTAGTGGCATTCCAGGTTTCTACCCACTAGATGACAACAATATCTTGCTCCCCATCCCCCAAGTTATGACAACCAAAATTGTCTCCAGATTTCCAGATGTTCCCCGGGGGCCAAGATCTTCCCCGGCTGAGAACCACTGCTCTACACTGATGTCACATAACACGCCAGTCTGCGCCTGCTTTGTTCCCATGCGGTCCTCCCCAGACTTCCGGCAAAACACCTGTGCCTCTGTGCTACAAGCTCGCCTGCCGGGGTCTCCATATTAGACTGTTAGCTCCTTGAGGGCAGGGACTCATTTTTGTATCCCTCTGCTTACTGACTAAACAGATTCCAGAACGGTTCAGGAGAAGCATGGGAGATTCAGGAATTCTTGCTCCCTCATGCTGTGATTCTGACGCTCACTGTTAAAGACTCGTGAGACTCGTGTGTCCCCTGCCATTTCTTGGTGTCGTGTCTTACAAACTCCCACACTGTGGTCAGGAGGCAGAGTCCAGCAAGAAAGCACTACATTTCTCATTTTTCTAAACACCAATTAAAATGGAAAAGAAAAAAGTTTTTAAAGATTTTACTTATTTTAGAGAGAGAGGGGAAGGGAGGGCGAAAGAGAGAAAGAAACATCGATACATGAGAGACACATCAACTGGTTGCCTCTCGCACACCCCCAACTGGGGGCCTGGCCCGCAACCCAGGCGTGTGCCCTCTGACCAGGAATCAAACCAGTGACCTTTCGGTTTGCAGGCTGGTGCTCAATCCACTGAACCGTACCAGTCAGGACGAAAAGCAAACATTTTAGGACAATATTTTATATTCTCACAAAGAAAAATGAAAAACCCTCCAATGATACAGGAAAGGTGAAGAACAAAGGTCTCTATACTATTTTTGTTTCCCTAATGGAATCAAAGTTTCATCTTAATCCTGCAGAAAGTGCTCTGCACACTCCTCGGCCAGCTCCAGTCCCCCGCGATGTCTGTCCCTGTCCACAACCGTGGTATCTTTGTCACAACTGAGGAACCAGTCTGGGTGCGCAGGGCTTCGTTACCCTCGAGAAATGGGTGGAGTTCTTCGGTTCACTGGGACTCATGATCCTGGTGCTTTTAATTTTATCAACATGTTTTTTAAAGGAGGACATTTATGAACTGTCTAAGTCAAGTTGAGACACTGAGCAGGAAATCCTTCTAGTTCCTTCAATCCTGCGGCTGCCCACCCCTTTCTGGAGAGGAGTCGCAACACTTCCTGAAGTTCATTTGCGTGTATTCGGGTTCTAAGAAATTCAATACTCCTTTGGCTCCTGCAAAACGGCTATAGTTCATATGCCCAGTACATTAAACAGAGCCTAAAAGGGCACAACAACAAAAGGAAAGATTCGTTTGAACAGTGCCAAGATATCACACTTCTCCCTTTTTCACTTGGCGTTGACCCAGAGTGGTAAGTGGCTCTGCATTTGGTTTTGTCTAGTGAAAGAAAGCACAAAATCAATTGTTCTCCATTGTCCGTCCCTTTATTGACACTCATGTTCAAAGTCGGCAGGAGAAGCAGGTTTTTATTTTCCTCGAAGTTCAAGCGCCTCAGGCCCCCTTCATTTGTACTAGAATAAATACCAATTCCACTGCTTTTGAAAATGTTTAAGTAAACTTTTTACGTTGGTGTAGTTTTAGATTGACAGAGGAGTTCCAAAGACAGTATAGAAAGCCCACACAAACCCCCAGCCGGCTCCAGTTCCCCTAGTGGTGCTCATTACATTACCCGGGGTACCTTTGTCAACACTAAGAAACTGACACCGACACATTGCTGCTAACTAAACTCTGGACTTCCAGGGGATTTGACCGCTTTTTCTCTGCGTTGCTGCGATCCGTCCCAGGATCCTGCCTTGGTTTTGCTTCTGTATGATACCTCTGTTGTTACAAAATGTTTTATGACTGATTTCAGTAAATAAAATTTGAGAAGTTGAATTTACTCAAGTTGAACCTTCCCAGATACATACATACTCTGAACCTTTGACTCCAAAATAACCAGCACTGAATTCTTTCCCCCTTTGGAGAGGTGGCCTTGCCTTTAGTTGAAGCCGTGAGGTGTTTTGTTGTTGTTGTTTTTATTCCAAACCTGGCTCAAAAGAGACTGGTTTTCTTGAGAACAGCCCAGAAATTTTCAACACTAAAAATAAAGAGGTAAGTAAATATCCTCTTTGATTTATGGCTGACTTTGTACATTTGATGTACATGTGGGGAAAGACAGCAAGTTGTACTTTTTCTGTTCTTTTGCAATTTTTGTTTTCATGAAAACAGCCAGGATGTATGTGGTTCTAAGAGCCAGCTGGGTAAAATACAGACCAAACTCTGGTGTGGTGAATGAAGGGGATGTGAGAAGAAAAAAGTTTTAGGAGCAGAGGGGGAAGTGGAATGATTGCTTCTAAGAACACTGGGTCGGAGGTCATCCATCTTTCATTTCCGGACCCTGTAAGACAGATCACTACATCCTGGTGACTAAGGTCTTGGATTATGAAATAGTCAGATGGACGGCGGTAGGGTTTTTAGCTCTAAAACATACTAGTTAGGTGACCTAGGACAAGTCACTTAATCTCTCTGAGCCTCAGTTTCCTTGTCAGTAAAATGAGAGCCAAGAATTGAACAAGACTATGTATTTAACACAGCATGCAACACCATGAAAGCACATAATACATGTTAAGTATCATTATCACCCAAAGCAGTTTACCCTAGGCCATTGGACATTCTCAAACGCATCCTAGTCCACTGTTAATCTCATCTTTCCTTCTGTCTTTCCATATTTGGTAACCAAGAAGTTTGACAGGTCCTAGAAGGCTAAATGAAACAAGAGTGTGTCCAAGTCTTTAAAATGTCTCTAATTAAGTATAAAATTTAATGACCAATTCCAAGCAAGGACGGGGGTCCATGAAGCAGGAAAAATATAAGAATGGACACCAGGCGAGTTTTCCCCAGTGGCTCCCTCCCCCAACTCTGACCCGTGGGTGGGCCAGACCTGGCCACAGGCTGCCAGTGATCTGCCCTGTTACTGTGATCTGGGGTAGCGTTCCGGCAGAGGGCCGCAAACATTTGCTAAGCACACAAACCCGTGAGCGTCCTGTGAGATTGCAGGGGCGGAGTTGGGATTGCACCACGCTGGGTGCTGGTGGCCTGTGGGAGCCGCTCTACACACACCCAGTGTGTGAGGCCGCTAAGTCTGTGGGGGGAAGCCAGGATCTGCAGGGTTTTTTTGTTTTTGTTTTTTTTTTAAGATTTTATTTATTTATTTTTAGAGAGGGAAGGGAGGGGGAGAGAGAGAGAGAGAGAAACATCAATGTGTGGTTGCTGCGGGCTGTGGCCTGCAACCCAGGCATGTGCCCTGACTGGGAATCGATCCTGCGATGCCTGGTTCGCAGAGGATCTGCAGTTTTAACATGGGACCTTGTTGTTTTGTACGAAACATATTCATTTTCCATTTGAAAATGAGTTGTATTTCCCAGCATATACTTTCAGAATTACAGAATATTTTTAAAAGATTTTATTCATTTTTAGAGAGAGGGAAAGGGAAGGAGAAAGAGAGAGGGAGAGAAACATCAACGTGTGGTTGCCTCTTAGGTGCCCCCAACCAGGGACCTGGCCCACAACCCAGGCATGTGCCCTGACTGGGAATCAAACTAGCAACCCCTTGGTTTGCTGGTTGGCATTCAATCCATTGATTCACACCAGCCAGGGCAGAATCATAGCATTTTTAATAGTCCTTAGGAGCCACAATAGGTATCCAAAGATACTTATCTGTATCTGCAGCAATCTGTAGCCTCTTGGGGAGCTGAGAGACAGTGGACTGACCACTGAACTTGAGCCTGGTGGGGGTTAGCACTTGTCTCTACTGGATGATCTGGAATAAACCATGAACCTCTTCAGGAGCTTCCTTTGTGATTGTTGTTTGTTTTTACTAGAAGAAGCAGGAACGCGCAGGAAAGCAACCTAGCAGAGAGCCTGGCACATGGGAAGGGGCTCATTTCATTTAGCTCCCGACTCCAGAGCAAAGGCGGCCATCCCAGCCTGAGCTACTCAACTCCACTCTAGGAAGTTCTGCCTTGACATCTAGAGGAGGGGGACAGCAACAGGAACAACCTGTCCGTGAACCTTGGGAGCCCTCCCTGTCCGAAGATAGCCCCCTTGGCTCATGGGGACGGTCTCTGATGCCCACCTAGGTGCTGCTCTGTGCAGACACAGGGGCAGTGGCGGAGGGAGTGAACGCAGATTTTTCAACATCCTAGAAATGCATACGGTGGGGCGGGGGGTCCTCTAGATACCTTCCCGGTGACTTTACAACTCAAAGGTTATGACTTGTCTTATGCTCTGGAACAGATAAAGGAGTCAGGAAGAGAGCTGCCCTGGAAATAGCTTTGGATGAGAATAAACATTTCTCAACTGAAGTGTTTCTAATCAGTGTCTTCAGAAGTCCTATTTGTTCAGGTTTGTAGGAAGTGGATTGTCTGATTTTACTTTAAAATTTGGGGGGGATTGAAAACAAAGTTTTCTAAAGGGACTCACCTAGCCTTGATCAAGCACGTCCCACGTTCCCCCAGGTGCCAGCAAAATTGGAGGTGGGTCAGAGGAGAGAAGAGAGCAATTTGCCTTCGTACTGACGTGAGCTTCTCACCCCAAATCTCCAAACTTCACCTGTGCTCGACCATTGGTATTCAGAGATTTCTTAAATTTGGTGTCCAAAGGCCAGGCGTCCACATGCAATAAACTGTTGTTTCCAGTATGGTGAACAGAACCATGGCCAGAAAAGCCTTGATTTGGGGTCATTCATTCATTCATCCCAAACTCTGTGCTATCTTTATCTTGTTCTCAGGGAAGTAGAATCTAGGAGAGAGCAGAGATGAGTAAATAATTCTGATGCAATAGAACTGTAACCAGCCCTTAGTGGTGGTACCGGAGGAGCCAGGCCCTAACTCCCCAGGGCCATCCGGAAAGGCTTCATAAAGGGGTGATCTCTATGTGGGCCATGAAGAGTAAGTAGGAGTTTGTACAGGACTTAGCTTTTCTTTTCCCCTCGACCCCTCTCCCTGCTAGAGAAGCTAGATGCCACCTGGCTGGGGAGACAGAATCTCAGGAAAACAGTAACAGTTCATCTGGTGCTAAAAGAGACCTGAAACTAACACAAAATATATATTCGCTCAACACCTGTGACTATTCCCAAGACTAAGCAGGTAAGAAGATCCTTCTGGATTTCTGTATACTTATTGTAACTCTCTCGGAACATCCCTTCTCTCCTTCCTACTTTCATCCTCACCCCCCTTCAAGACTTCCTTATAATTTTTTTAACCAAAAAAAAAAAATGTTATTTAAAAATGGAGTCAGGACTATGAAAGAGGGAGGGGATTTCCCACCACACCCCACTCCCTTATTTGGCTTTAAATTCTGTAGTCGCCCCTCCCCTTCCCTGCTCTTCTCTCTCCAGAAGGGACCCCCAGGTGTCTGAGTTTGGGCAGAATTGTAACTCTCCTTTGGAGTCTGAGAGAGAGGTTACCTCTCGGGGTCAGAAGCTGGGATGGAAACCCAGGGCTCCTGAGATCTGAGGCTGTGCTCCCGGCGCCTGTCCTGCCTCATTACTTTGCCCAACGAGGTAGCTGACCTTTTCTATTTCATACTGTTTTTTTCACTGCACTTCCCTTGGCTTGGCAGCTATAAATCAGCATTGTTTCCTCCTTGGCATCTCTTAAATATATCCTGCTTAAATTGAAAACTCAATAAAGGCCAAAGGCCCTGTGGACCTTGAAATGCTGGGCTTGCCTTCTGGCCTTGGCTGCTGGCTCGACAGGTGCCACCAGCTCTCCCGGGAGAGAGTGCACCTGACGAAATCTGGAAGCCCGGCCTGGACACCTCCCTTCCAGTAAGCCAGTAAGTGCCCTTGTTTGCATAGCCTGGTTCGGGAACCGGAACCGCTCGTTGGGAATCGATCAGGGAGGTAAAGAGACTCACTGAGTCTTGAGTTGAGCTATAGGCGCAGGCTTTCCCGAGAAAGACAAAATCTGCCCATCTCCCTTTACCGATTGAAATCTCCCTTGTTCACGTTGTACTTCAAAAATTCTTGGAACCTTTCACGGGAAGAAGCCAAGTAATAGGAAATTGGAGTAGCAAGGAACATTTAGGCTTGTTTTTGCCCTCCTTACTCCAATGCTTCCTTTATTTTCAAGGAAACCAGTGTGAGTATGTGTAAAATAAGTGAATATTGGGAACAATAGCTACTGAGTGTGGACCGTGTGCTGGGAACTGCGCAAAGATATTGGCATCCGTTCTCTCTTTTATTCTTGCAACTGACTCCATTTCTCAGAGGAGGAGACTCTGAAAGGAAAGGTTAAGCCCAAAATCATGAACCAGTCTGTGGGGGACTGGTATTGAAACCCAGGCCCCTGTGACTTCCTGTAGGGCACACAGGCATGGAAAGGGCCTCAGGCCAGACCCACTGCTTTTAGGACCTGACCCTTCTGAGGTGACTCCCACTTTCAGTGATTTGCATTGTATTAGACAGAAACTGAAAACTCAAGTCAAGGTGTCTGAAACCAGCAAAAGAATGCTTCTTTCTGTTGGTCTCTGTTCCCATTGCTAGGCTGAGGTTATAGACTGGTGGGGCATGGGTGACCTTTACTTTGCAAACAACAGACCGGGAGCCAGGCAGAGCCCACACCTCACTGAGTAAATAGCACCTGGAGGACCAAGCGGGGCATGCAAGGTCCCCAGAGAGGCCTGCCTTTGAGAGGCGGCGAGGACAATTTGCCCATGGCCTGGGAGCTAGGAGCCTGGAGCTCCGGCCCTCGTGCAGCCATTTTTAATACTTGGGCTTCTCTGTTGCTCCTCTGGAATTGGCAGAAACCAGTCTGATGATATCTGAGGTCCAGTGTGGCTCAGTCTGCCTTGAGTAGCACAGCAGGGCGGTTAGGCAGGCCAAAGATAGAGTCCACTTCTCCGAGTCTGAGAGTGAGCTTTATTGCTTACAATCTCTGTGACCTTAGACAAGGTTTTAAGTTTTCAGAGCCTTCATTTTCCTATTATTTGTCCCAGAATAATAGTAGGACCTGCATCACAGGGTTGTCAAGCAATCAGACTTGCCCCATTGGTTAGAGCATCATCCCAATCTGCCAAGGTTGTGGCTCGATCCCCAGTCAGGGCACACGCAGGAAGCAGCCCACGAATGCATAAATAAGTGGAACAACAAATCAATGTTTCTCTCTCTCTCTCTCATCAATTAAAAGAAAAGAAAGACAAAACTCTGCTCTGCTACTTCAGGAACTTCCCCAGAGGCCCAGGCACAACAAGACTCATGGGACAATGAGGACTCTGTGGTCACACGTAGCACATTTTCAGTCCTGACTTCAACATCAATCAGCTGGATAACCTCGGACAATTTACCTAACTTCTCAGAACAATTTTCTCTTTGTGATAGTTTTATGGGTCAGCCTGGCTGAGCTATGATACATGCTTATTCCATCAGACAATAATGTAGATGCCTCGAAGGTATTTTGTCGATGTGGGTAACATCTACAGTCAGTTGACTTCAGGTGAAAAGATTAGCATTAAGTAAAGGCCTCATCCAATCAGGAAAAGGCTTTAAGAACCAGCAGGGTTCTCGGGAGAAGAAAGGCCACCTGCCAGTCCGCCTTACACATTTCCAGCTTGCCAGCCCCACAACCACAAGCCAGTCCCTTGAAATCATGCACACGAATATATATATATATACACGCTTACACATACATGTGTGTATAAGTCATATAAATATACAGGGCCCAGCAGGAGTAACGCCACTGAGTGTGGTTGGGAGAGTATGTGAATGTCTCACACGTGATGGACAGCAATGTGAACATTTCACCTAAACGGTCATGGGGTGTGCTTGAGTGTGATGTTGTTATATCACAGCATTACATGCTTATGATTTTGTGATAAAAGATTTCTATGTAATAAAAAAAGGGGGGGCATTATTTGTGTTGGACCCCCCTGTCTATGAAACATCCTCCTGATTCTCTTTCTCTGAAACTAGACAAGAAGACGTGCTACCTCCCTTTCTCTTCCCTGACCGTCCCAGGCCTCAACCACCTTCTGATCCTTTCAGTTCCTGAACACCTAGTCAGGAAAGCTCAGACCTTGGACCTGGAAAGGACCCTGGGGGCTGTGTAGTCCACTGTTCTCTGCACATGGCTGAGGGCATTCAGACAGAGGAGCCAGCAGTTTGTCCCAGGTCTCACAGACTATCTTGGAGGTGTCATGGTCAGCACTTAGGGCCGCCCTCTGAGGTCGGCACCAGGGTGGGGCAAGAGAAGCACTGGCCTCTGGCGTGAAACTCAAGGGAGTGCTCCAAAATTCAGTAATCAACATAAATAATATTTTGACACAATGTTTGAAAAAAATCTAAATTAATGCAAAAAATCCACGATGAACAAAGCACCTCCTTTTAATCTTTAAAAAAGATTTTATTTATTTATTTTTAGAGAGAGAAGGGAAAGGAGGGAGCTAAACATCAGTGTGCACTGATCAGTTGCCCCTCGCACGCCCCCAACAGGGGACCCGGCCCACAGCCCAGGCGTGTGCCTTGACAGGGAATCAAACCAGCGACCTTTCAGTTTACAGACCAGAGCCCAACCCTCTGAGCCATGCCAGTCAGGGTAAAGTGCTGCCTTTTTAAACAGAGAAGGATCAGTGTTGATGTTTTTTTCTTTGCTACAGGCTGTCACATGGTGGACATGGAACTATTGTCCTGTGTTTGCTGAGGTCTCTGTTTTAGACACGGGGCATCACACGCTACCTGTAGCATTCACCATTATTGTGAGTTATGGTTTCCTCGGACCCTTGAGACCTCACATAGGTGGCCGGCCAACTGTCCTAGAGTGCCCTGGGACTGAGGGGGTTTCCTGGGATGCAGGAATTTCAGTGCTTAAATCAGGACAGGCCCAGGATGGTTCGCCACCCTATCAGAGAAAGAAGGAGGGACTGGATCTAAGTACCTTTGAACCCCCTAAGGACTTATCTGCACTCAGTCATTATTTGCGACTAAATCTGCCCTTTTTGGAAGAGCGCCAGGCAAGCACTCAGTGCATCTGTAATCAGTTGATTATCTGAGGCACAGGAAGACTAAGTGTCTTGGCCGGGGCCCACTGGCAGATCCCGGGTGCCCCAGTGCCAGGCCTGCTGCTGCTCACCCATGACCATCTCCGAGATTCATGAGACACGGGTCTACCCACTGTAACCAGTAGGGGTTTATTTGTCTGAAAGCTGCCCAGGAGGTTATGTGCTCCATTTTTTTTTTTTTTTTTTTTTTTTTTAGTAAATATTGTAGCTTTGGAAACTGTCTATGCCTTAGACACAAATGGCCACTTTACTTCTAGGACCATAACATTGTGCCTTTAGCTAGAAACAGACCTGAGAATATTCTAGGCAGGCTGCTACCCAGACTAGCCGTCAAGCCAGGTCAAGACTCCTGCTTGCTTTGGGCTTGAGTTTCTTCAATTACGAAATGAAAGGTTTGTGCTCCGTGTTCTGGAACACAGCAGGGTGCCTCTACGACCTTCAGTTCCCTCATCTGTGATGCTGGCATGGTAATAGTTGTGAGATCATTGTGAGGATTGAGTGAGGTAATATGTAGAAGCCACCTTGCACAGCCCCTGAGGGAGGTCATTTATTTTGTTTCCTTCTCTCTGGTTTTTCTGTGAGTCTAAAATGCAGTGATTTTATAATCCCACTTTTACAATCAGTAGCACAGACATTCAATCATTTACTCATCCAAAATTTCTTACTGTATACCTACTATGTGCTAGGCATCACACTAGGTACTAGGTGTTAAGGATATGGTGGTGAGCAAGAACCTTATTAGAGAACATCAGAAATTATCTGGAAGTCCCCTGCAATGCAGAGAAAGATCTAGCAAAAAGACCAATGATAGAATGCACCTAGAAGTCAAACATCATTCCTATTATGACCATTTCAAAGGAATTCCGAGTAGATGCTGCTTAGCAGGTGGTCACAGTTCTCCCCAGTGGCTGCTGTTCTTGTATTTAAAACACCTGCTGCAGTTTCCAGGATCCTAACATTTACTTTGGTCTTTATGTCAATGCCTTTTGTAGAGAGAACAGCTGCGGGGCTTTTTTCTTTCGCCGTTGACACTGGATTGTGCTTTGTTGATAAGAAAATAAATACCGCTTGCGTAGATAGCACCAGATCCGCCTTCAAGACGGGTTGGAGCAGGAGGCTTCTGCACAAGATGAAAAGCGGGCTTTATCTTGTTGCTGTTAAGAAAGTACTCCTCCGTGGCTTGATCGCCCAGCTTAATTTTACCTCGCCTGCTGGTGTTTTTGTCCTCCTCCTGCCTTCCCTTGCATGGAGCTCTGTTAAAGAATTCCTCTCTGGTCGTGCAATGTTAGCAGCCAGCTGAGAACTGATGAACCATAAAAAGTAAAGGTCAGGCAGAACACAGATTCCTGGTTGCCAGGTGCTGAAGGCGGGGTGGGCCTGGAGACTCCCTGCCTATTAGGGGCAAGCTCTCCATTGGGAGCGGGATGGTAATGAAAATGAGAACTAGACAGAGAGAGGGTGATTTCACAACATTGAGAATATACTAAAGGCCCCAGAATGGGGCACTTTAAAATGATGAATTTTCAAATGTGAATTTTGCCTTGATCAAAAGCAAAACGAAACATTCTGTGAAGTTCAGAAGCCAGATACAAAAGGGTATGACCTGTGTGGACTTACTTGTCTGCAGTTCGAGAACAGACTCATCTAAGATGATAGCAATCAGAACAGTGGCTGCGGTGGGGGCCGGAAGGAGGCACGAGGGGCCCTTCTGGGGTGATGGAAATAGTGTACATCTTGTTTTGGGCTGTTGTTACAGAGTACATGCAATTGTCAAGAAATTTGAATTGTTCAGGAAGATCTGTGTATCTTATTGATGTTAACTATACCTCAGTAGAAAATTAAAATTAAAAAAAGTTTTTAAAGGTAAAGGTGATCATCCTAGAAAAAAGGCAGAGGATGTGGCAATTCTTATATGACAAGGTTCCCTGGAGTCACGTCAACCATTTTTAAATGTGTCCCCTGAAGAACCGTTTTCTGCTATTTCTTAGCTGGCTTTGTGAATATAATTTTTGGAGGGGAGGAGGTTGCATTATTACTCATGTATGGGCATGTGGCTTTTGTGCATAATTTTGTTTTGGAGAACTTTATGGTCTTTGAGCTAAGGAGACTCAGCTCGTTGGGTGGGGTCCCACAAAGTGAAAGATCCTGGGTTTGATTCCCGGTCAGGGCACAAGCCTAGGTGGCAGGTCCAGTCCCCAGTGGGGGCATACACAAGAGGCAGCAAATCAATGTTTCTCTCTGACATCACTGTTTTTCTCCCTCTCTTTCTGTGCCTCTTTCTTCCTCCCTTCCCCTCTCTCTCTTAGTTTTTTTTTTAAAGAGAGATAGCCATGTCACTAGATAGTGAGAAAGCAGCTGTCTGCACCCCAGGAGGACAGCTCTTCTGAAAAACCAAATTAGCCAGAACCTTGATCTTGGACTCCTAGCCTCCAGAACGTGAGAAAATCATTTCTGTTGCTTAAGTTACCACGTCTATGGTATCTGTTATGGCAGCCCAAACTGATTAATACAAAGATTGTCCCAAATATTGTATTGTTTATCTAAAATTCAAATTTAACTGGCCATCCTGCATTTTTATTTGCTAAATCTGGCAATCCTATGCTTGAAGCATTATAGAAAGGCTTGCCATCATTAAGGGATAAAATGAATAACATATCATGAAAAGTAAACGGGTTGATTCCCTAGAAACCTCACCTATGGAGATAAATTTAGAGTCTGGAAAAGTAGAATGTGAGCGGTCCCAAATTTAGGGGCCTTGGGCACAGCAGGAGATGAAAATGAGACTCAGGACTAAGAACAAAGGCGCTAACTGAAAGTACACAATAAACGGTTAGATTTCCAGGCCTCTTTCTCGCTCCCACTCGCAGAAAGTTTATCCCCAATCAGGAGACTGAAGGTTCTCTAGAGAAGCTTACCTGCTTCAGGTAAAGGACCCCCACACTGTCATTTGGGGCTCCTCAAGTGAAAAAGACGTTTCCCCCTTGGTCCTGTTCCATGGAAAGCCAGTGGTTCACAGGCGCCTTCCACAAATACAGTAGCTTCAGTCAGGTTTTCTGGTTTCCCTATTCTTAACTGTGAACTGATGACCAAGGATCCCCAGACATTTGAGGGAAATCTTCCCTGTGAAAGGCTGAGAGCAAAACAAAAACGAAAAGGGACCTGAGAAAACAGAAGCAGTACAGGGAGCATGAGAAAACAAAACAACAACAATAAACAATGCCCCCAGTCCTCAGGGTTCACTACGAGAGTTACTACCCTCAGGAGACAGAAAATATCGCACCACAACACTTGAACAGGATGCTATAAAAAGGGCAAAAACAGCTCTTGATATTAAGAAGTATGATCATTAAAATTAAAAAACAAAATAAAAAAGTTTGCCCCAGGAAGTAGAACAAAAGAGATGGACAATAGGAGGGGAAAAAAAGAGGGCAGATCGGTGGCTCGCCCCAGGAGGTTCAACATCGAACTCAGAGACATCTCAGTGAGAATGAACAGAGAAAGCAGAGGTGAGAAAATTGTCAGAGAAATTTTTAGAGGTTTTCTCAGAGCTAGTGGCCATAAATCTTTATTGTAGAAGTGTTTTCTGGCTTCCTGGCACAGAAAATGAAGATTCACACAAAGGCATCATTACATTTACAAACCCATGAGTAAAGAGAGAATCCTAAAGTTCTAGAAAGAAAAACAATCATATACAATAGACTGTGAGTCATAATGGATAGAATTTCTCAACAGTAACATTTAAATCTTAAAGTCACAGGTAATGTCTTCGAATTTTGAAAAAAAAAACATTATTATTTTCAACTTTGACTTCTCAACCTATCCCAAGCCACTGATCAAGTGTCAGGATGGAATAAAGAATTTCTTTAAACACCCAAGAACTCAAAAAATGTATCTTGCCATCCCACAGAATGAGAAGAAAATTCTACAAATCTGTATCTGAATATGGACTTGTTTTTAGAATCCATAAACCATTACAACTCAGTAAAAAGTCAAGTAGCCCAATTAAAAATGGGTATAGGATCTCAGTAGACATTTCTCCGGAGAAGATACACAAATAGCCAAAAAGCACCCGAGAGGATGTTCAGCATCATTAGTCAGCAGGGAAATGCAAATCAAAACCACAGTGAGGTTCTGCCTCGCACCCACTAGGGCGGCTACAGGGAAAAGGACAGAGGGTAAAAAGTGCTGATGAGGATGTAGAGAAATTCAAACCAACAGCCAAGCAGCTTCTTTGGAAAGCAGTCTGCCAGCTCCTCAAAATGTGAAACATTGGGTTACCACAGGATGCAGCAGTGCTACTTGTAAGTATGCAGACATGTTTTCACCCAAGAGGCGAAAACATGTTTACACAAAAACCTGTCCATAAATGTTCATAGCAGCATTGTATATAAATAGCCAAAGGTGGAATTAGCCCTAGTGTCCATCAGTGGATGAATGGGTAAACAAAACGGACTTTAAGAGGAAGGAAATCCTGACACACGCTACAATGTGGATGAACCTTGAGGACATGATGTTAAGTGAAATAAGCCAGTCACAAAAAGACAAATACTGTATGATTCCAATGATATGCGGTGCCTAGAGTAGTCAAATTCATGGAGAAAGTGGAATGATGATTGCCAGGGGATGGGGGAAGGGAGAACTGGGTGTTGTTTAATGGTATTGGGTTTCACCTCCAAAAGATGAAAAGAGTTTTGGAGATTGGATGCAAAACTATGTGAATACAATTAACACTACTAAACTGTACACTTAAAAATGGTTAAGCCCTGGCTGGTGTGGCTCAGTGGATTGAGTGCCAGACTGGGAACCAAAGGGTCGCTGGTTTGATTCCCAGTCAGGACACATACCTGGGTTTCGAGCCAGGTCCCCAGTAGGGGGCGCTCAAAAGGCAATCACACATTGATGTTTCTCTCTCTTCCTCCCTTCCCCTCTCTAAAAATAAATAAAATCTTTAAAAATAAAATGGTTAAGATGGTAAATTTTGTGTTATGTATACTTTATTATAATTAAACATTTTAAATAAGTAAATGAAGTATAAACACCTGCTACAACATGAATGGGTCTTGGAAACTTTATGCTAAGTGAAAGAAGCCAGTTACAAAGGACCATATATGGTATGATTCTATTTTTATGGAACATCTATAACAGGCACATTAACAGGGACAGAAAGTAGATTAGTGGTTGCCTAGGACTGGGGGGCTAGTGAGAGGCATTTGGGGTAATAGCTAAGGGGTATGGAGTTTCTTTTGGGGATGATGATTGTAGTGATGGTTTCATAACACTGTGAATATGTTAGAAACCACTGAATTTTACCCTTTAACTGAAGTAATCATATGACACGTGAATTATTTCTAAACCAAGCTGTTTAAAACGTACATTGAATAGATTTAGGGAACTAAATGTCACTTGTGTTTAGGAAAACAAGGGAATATGCCATGAAAGAGGAAGCCTGGGGGTCCAGGAAGCAGGGACGCCCACACGGGAGGAGGCGAAGGGAATCTGAGGGGAGGCTGTGCCGTTGGCCGTGAGAACAAGCTGTCTGCACTGGAGTGGGGGGGCTCTAGATGTGGGTAAAAAATGGTCCACAGAAGTATTTGCTTAAAAAAACCCCAAAACGCCCAGCTACCATAGCTCAGTGGATTGAGTGAGGGCTGTGAACCAAAGTATCACAGGTTTGATTCCCAGTCAGGGTACATGGCTGGGTTGTGGGCCAGGTCCCCAGTGGGGGCCACATGAGAGGCAACCACGCATTGATGTTTCTCTTTCTCTCTCTTTCTCCCTCCCTTCTCCTCTCTAAAAATAAATAAATAAAATCTTAAAAAAAAACACAAAACGCAGTAGGTACATAGAAAAGAAATAAAAACATGAGGCCACATGGGAAAAGAAAAGTTAATCATCATCTACTGTGTGCCTCAGCTGTGAATAATAATCCATAATCATAATGAACCCCATTAATAAACATGGTGCTACAGAATATGTGGGGAGAATGGGGGAACGCGGGGTGATTGTAAAAGGAGAATCAACTCCTCTGCGGAAGTCAGTTAATGAAATCAAAGATTGATAGTCAACACAGAACAATGTAAGGGTACCATCCGGGAGATGAAGATGACGGCAGAGAAGTTGTGACTGAGGAGCAAGACGGGGAGCAGGGAGGGCGGGGCGGGGCAGGGCGTCGACGTCTGGATTTTATTGTGAGCCCTTTGAATCTGCCTTGACTAAAACCAAAACAAACTATCAGCACATGTGACTTAAAATGCACTTGTTAAAAGGGAAGGCTAGAAACAGAATGACCAAATCGCATGCCCAGTAAACTCTTTGGCACACCTGTTTCCTCTTCAAAAAAACTGGGCTCATTTAGAGCTCAGAGTACCTAGTGGGAGGGGGAGGAGATGTGGGAGAATTGCGAGACAGTTGTCCCAAGCAGGGGACAGACTCCTCCACCGTCCCAGCTGTGTCTAATTCCTGGGGCTAGTCTCTTTTCTTGCTGCCCTTTGCCATTTGAGGCTATAGATCCCAGGTTCCAGGCAGTGGCACGCCCCCAGAATGCTCTTGCCCTTGGACCCCTGAATCTCTGCAAATCTTGTCAGCGCTGCTTCCCGAACTTCCTTGCCAACTCTGCTTGCTTCTAGTCAGATTCCCAGCCTTGGCCTCTCATTTCACTCTTGCCCAACACCCACTTTCCTTAACTGGACACTTGGGACTTCCCCTGGTTTTCTTCATCCAGGGCTCAGACACCAGTTCCTCTGTCATCCACACCCCACACCCGCAGCGGCAGGGCATCCACACCCAGCCCAGCTCCCGGAACTTGGCCTTGGTAGGATTCAGGATCCACCTGTGTGACCAAGAAAGAAAGTTGCCCTGAGAAATTTGTCACATCTCTCTGTAGTCTCAGGCTCCTCCCTGGTAACGTGGAAGAAATTCACACTGTGAAAATTCAAGAAATACAGCATTTGGAACTGTGACTGGCACACAGTAGGCTTGCAGAAATTATTAGCCAAAGAAACGCTGATGTGGAATATCAAGTAATGCCAAGGAACAGCAGCACGCAGCTGGTTTAGTGTCTATGCAAGGCAGCAGGAGTCAGGGAAGACTTCCAGAAGGCCGAGCTGATGGTTTCAGATTTCAGTAGTTCTTGGGGGGCTGGGGGTGGGGGGCTGCCGCACTGTGTCCCCAACTGGATGGTCTTCTACACCCATCCCTGGGGCCCTGATGTATTTTGACCACACCCAGACACCTGGCCACTCGCCATCTTTAAAGTGCAAAACAAAAGACTGTATTCGTCCAGGATTCCTGTTCCTAGTTCCCCTCCCTCCCATTTCAGAACACCTCCCAGGGGTTCTGAGCTTCCTTCATCAACCCCCCACTGTGCGGAAAGACTTGGGCTTTTCTTTCTCTAGAACCAACTCCCCATATTTTTGTGTCTTCCTGACACTCCAACTATTTAACAATATTTTACTTGGGAAACGCCCACTCACTCTGCACTTTTTTGACTTGACGATTCTTTGTTTTAAAAATTGATTTGAGACAGACAGA